>JAPXVT010000006.1:27155700-27166116 GCA_029823135.1 Acanthurus reversus | reverse complement strand
GAATTCTGCAACTAGAACAAACTAGATTTAATTAGATAGAAGTGCTGTGGCTGATTCTGTTGATTATAAATCAAAGATGGTATGTATGTGTGTGTGTGTGTGTGTGAAAGCCAAGAGACAAGCATTTGCGTAGTTTGTCTGTGTGTGCCACACATTGATTAAACAGCTGTTCTAGCATCTAGATTGCATAAATGTGACGAGCGCAACTGGAATGAGAAAGGTTTAATTAGATAAACTTCAATTGAGATTCTTATTGTAATGATGGAAGGAAGGAGCCTGTGTGACTCACTGACACCTGACAGGAAAATTATTGTGCTCCTTCTTTCTGTATAATATGTTTGAATTTTGCTAAATAAAGCACAGATACTTTAACCCTTTGGTAGCTCTGAAAAGTGGCTTGGGCAGCATGGTGGTTTAGTGGTTAGCACTGCTGCCTTACAGCAGGAAGGTCATGGATTCAATTCCAAGCTGGAACAGGACTTTTCTGTGAGGAGTTTGCATGTTCTTACCGTGTGTGCGTGGGTTTTTTCTCACCATCAAAACATGTATGTTAGGCACATAGGTCGGCCCAATGCGGCGGCACACTCAGTCGCAGCAGCTCGGGACTAACCCTCCACTCTAACCTCGCAATTCCCTTGTACAATTCACCTTTTTACCAATCATCAATTTACCTTTAAAAGAACAATGACGTAACAAACAGTAATTGGAGAAGAATAAATGGAATGGTTAATGACAGCTGCTGCACAGCAGGCAAACCTGACCTGTTGTTCATGTGCCAAACCCTTTGGAAAATAGGTTTAACCCACAAGTATTCATTCTGTCTCACCACACATTGTACTGCTGCTGATGTCTGCCTGGATTTCACTGCGGTAACTTCCTCTCTAACCCACAGTCAATCACTGCCCTCACTTTGACACTGATAAGAAACTTGATTTGGTTTATCGGTCCAGCTTTAATCAGGAGCAGAGAGGTGACTCCCCTCTGATAAAAGGTTCTGGGTTCAGATCCTGGTCGGGGCAGATTCTTTCTGTGTGGGGTTTGCATGTTCTCTCCCTGTTTATTTCCTCAATAAAAAGCATGAATGTCCTCTGAGAGTCCTTTATCAAGGCACTAGCTTTGAGCTGGAGTTGGTCCCATGCTCAGTGGCTGCCCACAGGGTTAAACGCACTGAATGTAGAATATAGATGTTCCACTATACGTTGTACTGTGTATGACTGTGTATGTAACAATAAACTTAATTTGCTATTTAGAATCTGAATCTCAGCCTGAAATACAAACAGTCTGAGCTGTGGTCTCCACTGAGTAACATACTGTGTGAGAGTTCAGTTTAACAGCAACACATTATGTGTCCGCTATATTGTAAAGAAAGAAACATAATGCACATTTATTTATATGTTTTGAAAACTCTGTGATGTGTTATCAATATTTAACCCATTTGGAAAGCTGTCTTCTGATTGGGTACAAGTCAGCTGCACAAACTGTTACATTTCACTGATCTGCCGAGTGAATAAAGCAGTGCACAAATTCCCAGAGTGGACTGACGCGGGCTTTATTCTGTCTTTACAGACAAACAATTACTCAAGCTGCTGTCAAGTAGCTCCAAGTAGATTATGTGTGTAAAGCTTTGGCGTCCTCACAGACACTGTGTGTTGACAAAATATCTGGTGAAAACCTTAAAAATCTTTATCATTAGTTCTGTAAACTTTGATCCATTTTTGGAGCTAAATGTGACCAACTCCTACGCTGCTAACCACTCACACATTTTCAGTTTAAACTCATCAGAGTTGCAGATTTTACAACAGGACACAACCCGTGCCAACCATATTAATGTGCATATTGACTACACTTGCATTTTGGGGGGATTTGCAGATTTTCTTCTCCTTCCCTCTAGTTTTCTTGGATAATTTGATTTAATATTTTTCTGTGCTTGTGGATTTAAAAAAAACTAGGCATTAAGTGTACTTATATTTTTAAAGAGAGGCAGGACAAAAAACAACTACCTTTTTGCCAGTTTCCAGTTTTCCAGTTTCCCAGTCTTCCCATCACAGAAACATTTCTGACACACACAGACTGAGCCGCCACACACTCACCGAGCTGTCGTAGACGTTCTTCCACTCATTCCTGAGGCGATTCATGTCACGACGCAGACCTTTGAAACTCTTCATCTCATCCAAGCGGCAAATCTCATCCCAAGACTTCTTGGGGAGCCAGGTGCAGGGATTGGAGTGGAGGTTGTCCAGGCCCACACCGCCCGTCAGAAGGAAGCGCCATTCGCTCTCATCCACCTGCGACATTAATTGCTGTCATGCTGCTATTCAAGTGTTCACACATTAGAGGATTAGGCAGAGTTTGTGATAAAAGGATTAAAAGGTTGAATTTTGGGAATTATATTTAGGCAAAAATTCTCTTCTCATTCAAATTACAAGATACAGATAACCTAAAGCATTAACGGACTGACTGTGAAAAATTATGTTAAGCAGCTAAAATGATGATGATGAGCAAACCACTTACAAAACCAATCAAACAGGAGTATTGAATATGTTCTCAAACAACAGTTGTGGATTTCAAGTGAGGTGTTTTACCAGCTTGCTGTGCATGAGCAGATTGACACAGAGGCAGAAGGAGAAGAGCAGCTTATCCTTCTCAAACAGGGAGCGACACACGTTGACATACAGCGTGTAGGTAAAGTGGTCTCTCAGGATGTGAAGTCTGCAGAAGACACACAACATTTTAATACTCTTGCTCCAAAACAAAGAGAACTCATTAATGTATCTGGTCTAACATTACTTCTTTTTAACAGTTCACAAGCGGAGAGAAAGCTCCCAGCTGTTGTTCAATAACATTTTATTTATTTACTTCTTTTAATTTTACCTTTATTCAACTAGAGAAGTTAATTGAGAACCAGTTCTCACCTACAGTGACGACCTGGCCAAGAGGCAGCTTGTAGAACAATTCATGGAAGAATTCATCGGCCCTGCTTACCTCTGCTCCAAGTCCTCACTCTTCTCTGAGTTGTCGATGGAACTCATAAAGAGGTTAATGAACCAGGTGAGGGAGTACTGGTACATGGGCTCAATGTTGGCCAGGTCAGCAATGGAGAAGAATAAGATGGCTGAATGGATGGCGATGGGCGTGTAGCCCATGCGAGTCTCATCAATCTTCTGCTCCGTCACTTCAGCCACAGCCTGCTTCTCTGTGATTTCATTGGCTAACACTTTGGAGCAGGAGAGGATCTTGATGGCTGTCTCGTCCTCCAGGATGTTGCCCTCAGAATAGGAGAGCACCTCCAAGATTTTGTCCTCAATCTCCTTGAGTTGTCTGTTAAAAATGCAAAGAAGTTGGCCCCATGAGGAGGGAGACATTTCATTTGACAAGAACACACCTGAGTTGAAGGTGTTCTACTGCACCTCTTGTTCTCTGCTCCCTGCAGGATAAGAGCCTGTTTCTCTTCTTCCAGGTCGGGCCTTTCCCGTGCCACCACGATGCCCAGCAGCTGGTCCTGGATGCCCTCTGGGGTGATCATGAAGTTCAGAAGGGTCACCTACAGAACAGAGGAACAGATCAGAGCACACAGACATAAATATGCACAGGTAAATGTGAGTGTTTGGTCTGGATTAGTCTGGCCACACCCTTTCTCTAAAATATTAAATGGAGGTTCCTAGCAAACAGTGTCGGCTTTAGTGCCTTTCCATGAACCTCCTCCGTCCAATCATTTCCTGTAACCCCTCCAGCCTTGGCAAAGTCCTGGTAGGATACATTGACTTTTTTTTTTCTTTTCTGTGAAAAGTGTTGCAGCGAGAAGGAAGGAGTGGGTCTTTTATCACAGCCACAGTCACTCTGCTTTGCACTTACCCGGAGGTTAAAAGCCTATATCTGCTATCTACTCTATGCCCTAATAAACGAGTGCACTTCTCTGGGGCCTAATTCCATTTCTATTGATGCTGCGGACTCACTCAGCTGGTGGTAAAGACTCAGAGCTCATATAAATCTCCCGTTTGTCCTTTTCACACACACACCCTCCTTCTTCGCTTCCCTCCGTCCCTTGAGCTCCTTAAGGGCTGGTTTACCAGATGCTTGCCCTCTTGTATTTGAAAGTATTGTGTTTCAAATGGGGTTTAATGGGAATAATGGAAGCCTCATAGTTTACTGTACTGTACAGCAAAAAAGACTTTAGCAAAAGGAAAAAAAGACAGATCGAGCCAGCTGTGAAAAATGAGTTAAATCTATCTAATAGCTGCCCATAAAGAGCGGGCCCTGCAAATAGATGCCTGAAATGTGATCTTCAGTAATGCTTTCCACCCCCTTCCCTCTCTGTAATGCAATTTCCTTTAATGCTCGTTTTCTTGGATTTTGTTTTTTTTTTTCTTGTGGAGGCTGTATTCAGTTGGGGATGTGGTATCAGAGAATCATGATTCACTGTGTTGCTGGGTTAAAAACAGGCTGCTACTTGAGTTATGTGATGCAATAAGTGGGAACCAATGAGGCGAAGTAGGGCTCATCACTCAGCATGAAAAAAAAAAAAAAAGTTGTTTTTTGGAATGAACGTAACCAACAACTTGCTACTGAGTTCATACTGAATCACTAGCATCTCTGACATAGAGCTAAATGCCAACACCAAACACAGTAACATGCTCCAATTAAAAACGTTAATATGCTAATACTTAGTAGCTTTTTGGTTTGTTTGTTTGTTTGTTTTAAAGATCTTTATTGGGCTTTTGTGCCTTTATGAGAAGGACAGCAGACAAATTGAACAGGGAAAGAAGAGGAGAGAGAGGGGATGACACACAGCAAAGGGCCACAGTATGGAATCGAACTAGCTGCAGTGAGGAAACTGTGTTTGTACATGGGGCGCCCGCTCTACCAACTGAGCTCCCAGGGTGCACTAACATTTAGCTGAACTTAATGTTTATATAATGTTGACCTATTTAGTTTAGCTTGTTTACATGCTAAAATCTGCTAATTAGCACTGATGGGAATGTGGTTATGAAACAAACTTTCAGTTATGTATTTGACAATTTAAAGTTTTGACTAACATGATGGCACTTAATCAAAAGATCAAACATCAGCAAAGCTATTATGATTCACAATAAGGCAACATGAGGGTCTGTAGCAAATTTCAGGCTTTCAATCAATAGTCAAGACAAAAAATGTGACACTCAGAAAGTTGGATGATCATTATTGTGATATGAATACGTCAGTCAGGATTTCTAACCAGTGTGAAAGGGGCTGTAATGTAAAAAACCCCAACATCTGGCAGGCCGGAGCCATCACATTCATTTCTCCCTCACACTTTTCAGATTGCATGGTAACAATGAAACATACAGTGCCTCACACAGCAGGCACACTCCAGCAAATAATGAACGGCATTATGGAAAGTCAGTTTATTTAGGCTGACTGCTGCTGTTTGGTGTGATGGTATTGTGGAATGAGTATTAAAATGCAAAAAAATTCAGGTGTGTGTTGTTTCCAAAGAAAGCTTGTACTCCATCGCTGCCTTCTGTTTTGCCAGAAGCTTTGTTTTAAAAGATACATCTCTCTTAAACTCACTGCTCCATCTGTTTGGAAGTAGTAGCTGGGGAAGCACTGCAAAAAGGCTCATCACAAGAAGAAGGCTGACACCTGCTGCAAACAGCAATGGCATGAGGTTACCTGAGGAGCAGCTCTGATTACACGGGCACAGCTGAAGGTGTGTGCAGGCTCATGTGTGTCTCATTGGGTTTGTGTTTGACTGGTGTGGATGTGAATGTGGACTGCAGTGGTGTCGGTAACAGGACTCTATGAAATCCATTTTTTTCCATGTTAATAATAAACTGTGTTTCTACAATGTGAAGGAAGTGAAAGTGGGATACTGAAATATACAGCAGTGCCTGAGGCACTTTCCCGCTGCAGTACCTTCACAGAGGTCTCAGGCAGGTAGTGCGGGTTGCGCAGCTTGGTGGTGATGTAGAAGCGAAAGTCTGGAGCATATTCGATGGTAGAGTCTCCGAGGCGGATACACATAGCACCACCCTCTTTAAAGGTCTGTCTCAGCAGGAGAGGCTCCAGGATCGGGTCCAACTCCTCACTGACATTCTCCAGCAGCACTGAAACAACATGCTCAATCTTTATCGACATTTTGTAACCCCCCCCCCCCCCTTCAGTGCACATCTTCCTGCACTTTGGGCATCTTACTTTGAAAGTTTTCTAAAAATTAAATTCTGGTCATTATTACCTTTACTTAGAGCTATAGGAGAACTTTACCAGCAATGAAAACACACACACGATTTATAAACATATTCCATTTGTACTGATAGATCCTCAGTTTTGCAGCATGCTTTATATTGCTGTGACCTTACAGAACTTATAAACAGCTAAACCCTTGTCCTTTTAATTTTTTAAGCTCCCTGTGATTAGCACTGTGCACACCATACATGCACAAACCAAGAAACCAGTGAAGCATATAAAGCATTACCAGTTACAGATGCTTTGTTCCCATGGCAGCATTACCACTGTGATTTCCCATTTAAGATGATAATGCTTTTCTTATGTTAAGAACATCTATAATTGACTTTATGCCAGTAGGTGGTGACCAAGTTTTTATGCAGCATTGATTGCCACTGACAGCTGATAAAGTTTCCCTCAGAAGTTGGGGAATTAAATCAGGTCACCCTTTCAAGCATCATTTTGCTCTGTTGCATCACATCAATATCATTAATATTTCTGCAGAGTAAACACTGCACCATATAATGAAGCCCAGCCTGTCAAGAGATTCGTTAGAGACCTTAGTTCAACCATGCTTCATAAGGAAGACTCATACACAATCAGGATTATATGCTGCAATACAAGCAGAATGAAACGGTAAACTGTGACGTGCAGGAATTTGTTGTGAAGGTTGGAACTGCAGCCTCGGGGGATTATTTTGCACCCTGCAAGGACGAGCAACTCTCAGAACTGTTGGGCTTGCCGTCCGCCAGTAAGCCAAGAGCCAATGTCTGACTGAGCTGGGTCGTTATTTAGATGTGTTTTTAATGGCTGTAAAGCTGCCTCTGTCTGTTTTTAACTCTAGCTCATCTCTTGCTGTTCCTTCTCACAGCTCCTAACAATCCTATATGAGAAAAGTTTGAGTAAAAACACACTGCAAAAAAAAGGCAGAAAAAACAGAAGTCTCTTTACACATGTCCGTTAATATGATACAAGCAGGGAAAAACGCTAGTACAGAAGTGTAATACGTTTTTCCTGGGATGTTGTATGATTTACAGCAGTGTGCCACACAAATGGTGCAGTGGGCATGACGGTTCATTGGAACATCTCACTCAGAAATATGACTTACATGAATTCTTTTACTGCAGATCAGGGAACAAAGGAGAAAAACACTCCTTGCATGCTATTATTGGTGCCTGTGGTGAAGAGGGACCTCAGTAGGCAGTGACAGGAACTGCATCAATGTGGGTGAGGCATGCAGACACACACACACACACACACACACACACAAAGTACAGACAGGAACAGCAGAGGCATCAAACCAGAGAAATGCTCGTGCTTACCTGGCGTGCCAAACTGGATACAGTTCTCCAGAGTGCGCACAAAGTCAGCATCGCTCAGTTTAATGACATGCAGGCTGTTGGCCTTCTCCATGTTTTTCACCCACTTGTTGGCCTGACCCTGGGGATCAATCATCAGAGGCCACCGCCTGGCATTACTACAAACACACACACGCACACACACACACACGCACACACACACACACACACACACAGGCACACACAGGCACACACACATGCACAGTAGTGGCTGATCAAATGCTGCTGCCTTATCAGAGTGAGAGATCCGTTATTTCTACTTCCTTTAATAACCATGAGACTTCATAACGGCTGGAGGTGACTGGATGTAGGGAGCAGCTTCGGGGTGAACATTCACTCTGAGAGCACTTAGACAGCTCACAGTTGGGTAGCACACCAGGGGCCTTGGTATTGTGATTAAAAAGCAATATTGCTGCTTCGTTTACGCAAACAAGCAGATGTCTCGTGATGTTCCCTTATTTTACTGCACTTAAAGGTTGAACAGACAGCATTCCTTCTAGCAGAGGTTACAAACACACACACAGGTCTCTTTTGTCATCAGTGTGGACTGATGAGCAAGGGCAGTCTAATCTTGATTCTTAAGTCAAGTGTGACCCGTTGTCTTTCAGGTATATTAACTGTTAAAAAGACTCAAGTGCACTCTGTTAAAATGCTGGAACCTTTCATGAAGAATAATGAGAGTGAAAAATTAAGCAGCTATAAAAAACAAAAATGAAAAAACACCCAGCAGTTTTAACAATCACAGTATTTCATATAGTTTCCTCTAGAGCAAATGCCTCGTCGTATAAAGTTTTTCTTAAATACTCACGAGATTATAATCCCGTTGTCGATGGAGAAGTTATCTGATGGGAGGCCGGCGATGGTCCACGCACGAATCTTCACTGGATCGCCCAGAGAGTTCATCAGAGACATGTTGTCGGAGCACGGGATCTGTCTGCTCCTGCAAAGGTTCATCCACTCCTCTGTCTGATCCTGGAGATGTTTACCATGACCGTATTCTCACTTTTTATATATGCACAATCAAATACACACACTAACCTGCTAGTGTTGGCGATTGAGCGTTTGTTACTGTGGCTTCAAATCTGTAGAATGCTCCACAGGATTTAAGAGCTTCTGATTCTGCGGCCATTTTCAAAATACAGCTAAAAACACAGCTGTTCACACAAACATTTAAACGGCCATTGTTGGGGGATGGTCATTTCTGCAGGTTTGTCTCATGTTCTGTCTTTTGTAAATTAGTATTACTTCTTGTGGCTGATTTTATTTACTTTTTACACGTGAAACACTTTGTGACTCTGCTCTGTGATTAATGCTACAAACATAAATGATTTTTACTTACTTACCTACCCGCAAACAGGCTAGTTAAAAACAGACAGTAAAACTTGAGTTAACTTCAATCCAGGTTAAAACTTTAAACTAAAGAAACTGATTTGAATTGAATTAAATGAATTTAAGCAACACACATGCATAACCAATAACATGCTTTCCCATTAGCACACATCATATCACTTGCATGACAAAAACAACTCATTTATTCTCCTTTCTGTTTTTCAGCATCAGTATGGTCCTCTGTGTGACAAAGAGTAAAAGTTGACCTTTAAACTCTGGTTCGGTCGTACAGACTTGAAGTCAGACTCAGCACAAGGAAGTTTACTTTCCACCAAACTGCTTTTAATGATTTTAGCTGTTATTGGTCTAACACAACGCTGGGATTTGCACAGGTCAAATCGTTACCCTCACAATTAAGGAAAATGTCACCTTCAAATGTAGCAGCTATGTCTCTCTGAATGTCGACTTTAGAAAAAAAGTCAGCACTCTACACTCACGGAGTGTGTACCAAGCTTACCTGTCTGTAGCTGGAGGTGAAGGCGCCCAGGTAAGCCACTATGCCCGCTGAGATAAGGATGTCTCCGGTCAGGTTATTGTAGAGCTCTCCGAGGTTGAAGGCCATTTCGCTCCAGCGCGTCTTCTCTCCACCCAGGCCGCCGATAAGCTGCTCAGCTCGCTCCAGCTTCTTACTGCACAGATTGGCCTGGAAGACACAATCGGGGAGGAAAGTAAACATTCGTCCCCGTTTGATGTCTTCCCACGTCAAGAGACTCAATGAGAGTCAACCACTTTGTGTGATTTAAAAGTTACTGACTTGGACGAGTTATTTGGTTTATATGTTTGCCTCACTGTTGTGTACGTGGCACATCATCACGTTTATTTCTCACACTGACTGACACTGACTCATCTGGAACTGTTCTTACACTTGTTCCCTTTTTTCAGTGCATGCAAAGCTAGATATCCACATATATTCACTGATACATTTAAACTTTTTTTTTCTTTCACTATAAAATATTGAACTAATTTTAAGCTAAAAGCTCTACAACAACACAAACAGATAGAAAAGCACCAACTTGATTCTCCAGGTCAGCTTTCTTGTTCTTATTAGCATCCAAAGTCTCCTGCAGCTTGGTGAGTTTGTCCTGGACTTCTTTGAGGGCAGCCTGCTTTTTGTGGAGGCCCTCCATGGCCACCTTCAGCTCGCCCTCAGCCTGTGCCAGCTTCTCCTTCTTTGGAGCCACCACCTTGGCCACCCTGAAGACCACATGAAGCATTCCCCCCCCAGACTGATGTAAACATGAACATCTCAGGCAGTACAGATTCTTGTATGAGTTGGATGTACTACATGTGTTTGAGCTACTAATTAACAATCTGATAATGCTGGCAGCAGCTGCCCTGAAACTCTGTTTATCCTTACACACACACATACAAACACACACACACACGCACACACAGACACTCACACACACACTCACACACACACACACACACACACACACACGCACACTCACACAGACACTCACACACA
>JAPXVT010000006.1:27064013-27078785 GCA_029823135.1 Acanthurus reversus | reverse complement strand
TTCCTGTTGCTACTAATCCACAAATTAAAGAAAAGTTTGACTTCTAAAATTATTCTACGAACGCTGAAATTCCCCTCAATAGACTGTCGTCATATTCAACCTGCTTTGGCTGCACTGTGAAGTGTTTAATCAGAGTTTGGTAGAGAAAGCTACTGGGTCCCTTGACTTGTGCTAGCATTAGCATTAGCATTAGCAAAGAAAAAATGACCTGTCCAAACTCCCCACCGCATCAAATGAGCTGAAAATCGTCTCTATCAATGGGAATAGGACTGGAGTCCAAAATGTGGCCCTATTTCAAAAATTCGGGAAAACCTTTTTAATTCCAATCCACATCACCACTCCACTATTTCTAAAAACAAGCTACTTCGCACTTTACTTTCATATTAATAAATAACCATATTTAAGACTGAGGAACCACACAAGGATACAAGGACACTGTATAGCCCATTGTACTTATACTGTACATTAGAAATAACATAAAGACACTGGTGTCAATGATGTGGATTGGGCTATAAAAGCCTTTGTGTTCTGTTGTGTGATGCCGTCATGGAAAGCAAGAAAAAAGTGTTAAGCCCACTTGTTTGTAACGTCATAAAAAGGTTTCTCACTTTCCGATGAAGTCATCTTTATCTGTATCCTCATCAAACAGCTCCACCTCCAGCTCTTGTCCGGGCGCTTCATGGATGACAAACTGCACACAGACAAAGAGAAGAGCTAGATGTAATCAGACTTCCCTCAGACGGTAAAATCAATGACGATTTTCTGAAGTATTCAGAGAGAGATGATACGGAAGCCCTGAGCTGTCATGGATTCTTATATTTCATTTTCTCCATTTTCTCGAGATCGCTTGTTAATTATCTTGTTATCTCAAGACAACAAAAGGTCCTTTTCTCAAGATAACGAGATAAATATAGTAACTTTTTACAATTAATTCATTCATTCATTCATTCATTTATTTATTTTCATTTGATCAACTTCTCGCTAAACCCGGGCTTCCCGGGTTTAGCGGCTTCTTCCGTAATTAAACGTGTGTATCAAGGATGGGGTTTGGTCACACTGGCCTAACAAACATCATGAATAAACATTATAATAAACATAAACAAACACCTTGAATAAAGATGCTGGAGCTAGCTGTGAGCATTGTGGAATACAAGAAACAGTGCAGCATGTATTTAACATTGTCCAAGGAATGAACAATAGGGACAGACACGTAGACACTCAAACCAGATGATCTCAGCAGAAGAGAATCGTCGCATGCTGACTGGTTGATGCCCTGAACACGAACGTAGCTGATTGTAACGAAGCCTGTTTCCCTGTTCGCTTTGTGCCTCAGCATGACATGTCACGTTTGACTACTTAAAAAGCAGAGGGTTAGCATCACTGATTAGAGAAGCTGATAAATCTAAATTAGCCTAAATAAATAAATAAATTTAAAAAAACTTCGTAAATTATCTTGAGAAAACACGGGAAAACAAGCTTTGTTATCCCTAGTGATGAGATAATTTAACTCATGATCTCAAGAAAACAGAAAATAAAATGTAAGAATCAACTTAGGTCTTCATTTCACCTGAAAGTATCATTATAACTGCAAAAACCCAAACAGCTTGCAACCTCAGCTTTCAAATCATGAGCTGCTGACAGTGATTTGAGTCACTATTTATATCTGTGATATAAAGTGTTTGTCTTTAAGCTTTGGCTTTCACAAACTGGGTTGGAGTTTTAGCGGTTTGTAGGTTTTGCAGACAGAATACAGGCAGAAATCATGGTAAGAAAAACAGCTCTGTTCAGGCTAACTATAGAGTATTTTTAAATTTACCCAGAGGTTTAAAAGGCCCCATACAGAACAGAGTAATGACATAATTAGAACCAAAGCATTAAAATGACCAATTATGCTAATGACGTTAGTATTCAAATGTTGACTGCCATGTGTTACAGTTACTCCACCTCATACACTTCATTCCACCGAGGATGCAAATTCTCTTTGATGGTCTTGCTTTTGAAATGTCGGTTGCCGACTCTCAGCGTTGCGTAGGGGTCTGATTTGCCTTTTACTAAACCCATCATGTATGTGTCTTTGGCCACCAGGTCTCTGGCCTCCAGCAAGCGGACCCTCACCACACCCTGAGCAGAAGACAAGGAACAGACAAGGAGAGTCAAACTAACAAGACTGTCTAACTTTCAAGAAAAAGATCAAATTTTCAACTACATATTCAAAACTCTAATCGTCAAAATGACTCAAACGAATCCAAAAGGTTTTTTTAGTTTGTTCAGGGACTTAAGTCCAAAACCTGTACTGTTGATTTACATGATTTCAAAGTGTGAGTGATGGTAAATATTACATACACGAGGTAGCGGGAACCTCATCTGGTCCACTTTGACCTGATCAATGAGCGGCACACACATGCGGTTGGGCAACACCATGAGCGAGGCGATGATGTCCATGATGGTGTCCTCAGACAACGAACTGAAGACAAAACACTTTTAGAACATGACAACTACACAACCGAATGTCTGAGTGACTGTGAAGACTCTGTTTAGGTCAACAAGAAAGGACTGTACAGTAAGAGTCAAGGTGTTTTCTGTGGAATCTAACCTGAAGGCGGGACTGTCCAAGAGGTTGGTCATACCAGTCCAGTTGATTTGTAGGGTCTGGAAAAAAAATATTCAAGATTTACAGAGTAACTAAAGCCCTAAACCACTTCTTCCAGCTAAAAACCGAGGCTAAGAAGTATTTAGCGACTGCCCTCTGCTGGTTGAAACCCAGCAAAGGAATCTTCTAAGTGGTTGATCAGGTAAAATGTGACATATCTGGTGTTCACTTTCATCACCAACCAAGCCCTGCACCCCGCCCCCTCTAAAAAAACAAAAACAATTGCTCACAATTTGGAGGACTGTGGTGAGACGAGACACGCCCAGTCACTCTAACATTGTTCTTTCCCACACATCACCTAGGAAACAGTACACGCACGACTGAGTGAGGAGGCGCGGGAGCAAATAATGTTAATGCTACAACAGCAACCCAACGATGAAGATGGACGGATTTTTGAAGAGAGGCTGCAGTGAAGGAGATCGCAGGTACGAACCGTTCTCTCACAGTAAGTGTCGAGTTTAACTCAGACGTGTTAAAGAAATGAAGGAATGACCGACTGGAGTTTTAGTTTCACTTCCTCTCTGGTAGCAGCGCATCGCTGGGGGGCGGGGCTCCAGTGGGGCGAAGCCGGCTGCTTATTAAATCAACTGTGAACATGCGTGAAAACTAAAATATGCTACCAGCTAAGTCTAAATACAATCACTGTACTAGACAATTCTCCCTGTCTACTCTCAGTTAAGCCCCGCCTCCTCGCACTGCCAGAGGTGATACAGTTTTTCAAGTTCAAGATGCATTTTTTTGAATTTCAGGAAGGATGCACATCAGCCAAAACTCTGGGGTTTGTAATGTTTCAAATGTGTCTCATCTCAAAGCTCAATCGATGACAGTCAGGTAATGAAAATGTCTGCACTCACAGGGCGGCGAATGAAGAAAAACGTGACTCCTCCCACAAGTGGTGCGTCACCAATAAGAGGCTCTAAAATGACCCTCAGCATCCCTGTGAGCTGGAAGATTAAAGACAATTTTGACATCATTATTAAACAAATATGATGATGATGATGATGATGATGAAGAAGATGTATCAGATACTGAATAATGAGTTGCCCACTTTCAGTCCTTTGACTCCAGCTGTGATTGGCTCCTTCACCAAGGCGTCGATGTCCACATCACCTTCATAGCTGCAAAGTGAGCAGTGTCAGTGAGAAGCAGGTGACTTGTAGGCTCGTTTGGAGTTACAGTAACAATGAACAGAGGAATTAAACACATTTGACGAGTTCAAACAGCTCTGACGTAAGAACTGTGTGTAACCAACCATATGTTCATGTCCAGAATCACCTCCCTCTGATCCACCTCATGTGTGTACGCCTTCATTCCAGTGATCCTGAGAGGCTGCAAGCAGGGAAGCATTTCAAAAGAACTTCCTCAACCATCAGTTTGTTTCTCACACACACGCGCGATGGCTTCATTTCACAGTTCAAAGCCGTGTGCTTGACCTTATCAAACATCAAAAGAAGGCAGGAAAAGATTTCGAGAGCAAACAGATGTAAACTGAGTACAAAATGCAAACTTACCACATGTCCAAAGTGAATCTTGGTAAAGTTGAATGTTTTGAGCGCAGGGCTGGATTGCCTCACCGCCGGCTGGATGTTTTCTTTGAGGAGCTTCTCCATGTACATCCCAAAGAAAGGCCAGGCCTGCTCCAACACCTGGACATATGAGCCAAAACACATAATGAGTGAAAACGCCTCGACTCAACTCCTTCATCAAAGAGAGAAATGTCTCTTTTTAAAAAAAGAGAGAAGGCATTTTTAAAGGAACCCTTCAAGAAACTGCCTTCGTAGCTTTTTTCAAATTGTTTTTC
Organism: Acanthurus reversus; assembly: GCA_029823135.1. Classification (NCBI taxonomy): domain Eukaryota; kingdom Metazoa; phylum Chordata; class Actinopteri; order Acanthuriformes; family Acanthuridae; genus Acanthurus; species Acanthurus reversus. The sequence goes on along the minus strand of JAPXVT010000006.1, from coordinate 27,074,334 downwards.
TTTTGTAGAAAAAGTAACATAATGTTGAAAATTTGTGCAGTGTCTGTCAAAATGTGGCCCATTCATCTCAGAGTGCACCAGTCACAGCATGAAATTATGAATTTTACACTGAGTCCACTGCAATAATCCATGTGGTCTGAATTTTCAAGTTCAGGCCAAGTGACCTCTACCATGATGGGACAGCAGTGGGCCCCTCTACTGAAGCCTAAACTCAGAAACAACAGCTTGATCGAGCAGGTTTGATAACGACGAATCATACCGTAAATATCATAAATCAATAAAACCAGATGGAGAAAAAGAACATAAATATATTGTGAACTTTTTTTGGATGCTGTACCTTGTTGACCCAGTCAACTTTCTCCACGTCAGGAAAGTGGACCTGTGAAAAGAAACATATGACAGTGAGGTTTCATACGTGCACTGATGTAAACAGCAGTGAGGCATGTTGGTGGTGATGGAAGATTTCATTGTGCCAAATTATGAATATCCATCATGCAAATGTTAAAATGGCTTATTTGAGTAAAATAAGTCAAAATAAAATCAATCAAATGGAAAAATCGAGTGGCAACAGACTGGAGGATCCAACTTGGAAATATTTGGCAAATTTTTTGTATTCCTTGTACCAATGGACATACGGAAGAGGATCAGAATTAGGGCTGCGACTAACAATTATTTTCATTTTCAATTAACCTGATGGTTATTTTCATTTATTCCATGAAATGTCAAACAAGTCCAATGTGATGCATTAATAAATGGGACAGAAAACAAGCAAATCCTCACACTGAAGACGCTAAACCAGCAGTTTCTATTTACTTTTTACTTTGAAAAATGTCTGAAATGATGAATCAATTATCAAAATAGTTGGCGATTAATTTTCTGTTGATTGAATAATTGATTAATCTTTGCACCTCTAGTTGGAATCATGCTTTCATACAAAACATCTGATGGGCACACCTTTGATCAAAATAAACCAGTAGTGAGTTCTGCCCGACATGTTAGAGATGGAAAATCCAGAGGACATTTGTCAAAACCTATCCATGAGATCAAGTCAAACAGAACTGTCCAGGTGAATCTTGTTTTAGGTGTTTATAAAGTGTTCCATCATCATCATCATCATCATCATCTTCCTGTCTTCCATCCAATGACCTAAGTTCAGCACACTAACTGCTCAAACCATTCAAATGTCAGCTGGTTTCACATTAGCTGTGTGCATGTTTCATTCCTGTGACATTTGAAGAACCCTGATTGTTTCTCTCTTCTTGGTTCCCGTGAGTCACTGTTTGAGAGGGTGTGGCACAACTGAATGTGTCCTGCAAATAACAGCACGTCTGGCTGGCTTACACGTTTATGAGTGGGAGGTTCGAGTCTGGCATGTCATGCAAATAAAGTGAACTGTAGTCAAGGCAACGGAGAGCGTGACATGTCCTGCAGTGTGTGCGTGTGTGTGGGACTTGTCTCAGGACTTGTCTGCATAGATGGAATTGCTGTGTTTGACCTGCAAAGAATACAAGTAACTCCAAAACACACAAACAGAAAAACAGGTTTGACCTTTGACCTTTCTTCTAGAGTTGTTCCAATACCAGTATCGGAAAATGCTGCTGATACCCCTGAAAATATAGGTAACAGTATCTGCAAGTACACCAGTCTGTGCACCAATCAGATACCATACCACGTTATTTATTAGTGGTAAGAAAAAGTAGCCACTTCCCCGTTAGCTCAGGTAGCTCTGACTGACATTCCATACCTGAAATCAATTTTTCTTTGCTGCTCTGAAACAGTTCTCTGGGAGCTGGCAACTGCTATTTTTAAGAGCAACGAGGAGGAACAGAGAGAACCAACAGAATTAGCAAAATTTCTGCATTCTGCAATATTTAACGTTGGAAAGTCAAAGGAGGTGTGTAAGGAAGTGTTTTTTATGTACTGGTATCAGTACTTAGTATCAGCTGTTCCTCAAGACCTGGTATCGGAATCGGTATCGGGAAGGAAAAAAATGGTATCAGAACATCTCTGCTTCCTTCAGCGGCTGGAATGTTGCTGAGAGGAGGAGCTGCCTGGCTGCTGAAGTGCCCCGAAGCAAGGCAGTTCAGATCTAACGCACCAGCAAAGATGTTCAGTGACAAACAGCAGGAGTGTGTGATGGCTCTGTATCACATGTGAACACGTTACATACCCATGATGCCATCTGTAAAGAACTCTGCAGCTCCTTGTTGACCACCACTGTCTCATTGCTCACAAATTCGATGGCGGTTCCGATCCGGACGTCCTTCCACTGGCGGTTCTTCTTCCACCAGGTGGCCATCACCATGCACAGCAGCACCCAGCTGATACTGAGGCCCAGGTAACCCGTCAGATACACGGGATAGAGGACGAACACCGCCCTGCCGAGGTACATCAGGAACTCCATCAGTATGCGATTGACAGCGGAGGAGCTCAGCTTCTCAGTGCTGCCGTGGACCGACAGACTGTCCCCGAGCCGCGCTCCCTCCGCCGGGCCGCTCGGATGTGTCTGTCCGACGGATGCCATCGGCTCGAAGTCCCGCTGCAACCTGGTCGTTACGCTCACAACAGACTTCTAATCGTTAAGATTTTTCTTTCATTTCAGTCTGAAACAAGGCGGGGAAGCCGGTTTAGGCTGCTACACTCGCCATGGGTGCAGTACTGAACTGATCCGTGACAGTCCTAAAACTTCCGTGTTTTTGACTCACTGAGGACAGACAGGTAAGGCACACCTGCGCGCATGGGTGTGGAATGAGCTTAACGCCAAAAAAGAATTCCACCCAAAAATGAGTGTGAAAAATGCAGCCTTGTGTTAAATTGGACTATTTCTTAGCAGTGATGTTTTTAAATTATCATAGTAGAATTTTTGCATATTGTGGACTTTTTTATTGGCCTACTTTTCTGTGTGTGTGTGTGTGTGTGTGCTATTTCTTTTTTATTTTTCTATTTATTATTTTTCGCGTTTTTGTGACTGAGACATCTTCCAAAATCACGTCAAACAGAACAACACTAGTGTGCAGTCTGTGTTATCTGCAAAGCCCTGAATCTCTGCCTTTACAGCTTGGAAACGGGAGATAAGAGTCAGTGTAATGAGTCTGCAGTACCACCAGCGGGTGGCGCCAGAGAGTCAAACAGTGGTTATTTGAATAAAGCTGTTTGAAGACACATCTGTGATTTCTTCACCTCTACTGTCTGATAATGACCAGAAACCAGAATGTGGAAGGTAAACTGAATGTTTATGAGGAAATATGAAAACTAATGAACCATTATTCTGAATGATGGCAAAATATTAAAGAACTAGGTCATGCTTGTGCTGCTTCATGATGCTGCACCGTAAAAGGGATGATAAACAGGCTCTTACATTCATAATGTCATTTGGGTGTAATTGTTCCATAGTTATGAGAGCAATTTTTAAATTCTCTTTCCCTTTTTTAAACATATGTGTTTTAATTTCACCTATATAACCAAAGAAAACAGGAAGCCAGCAGGGATCAGATGAATCAAGGTTGTCTGATCAACTGGGTATGTATGTATTTGTTTTATTGAAAGTATCAAAAAATTCGTTGGCATTTGTTTTGGACTGTAAATCAAGGTGCAAAAAAACATCCTCCCTTACTGAGGCTGCAGCTCTTGTAGACAAGTGGAGTCATAAACTTTAGATTAAATATAAAGAAAACAGCCACCACATCAAGTGTGCTTGTAATAAGTTTTATTAGTGCAAACTTGAGGCAGTTAAATTTTAATTTCCACTTAATTTTACAAAAGCAAAAGTGATTCATAATCTGATTTATCGTAAACACAGAGGAGCTTTTGTTGTCACAGGATTAACAGTGCAGATTTGTTTCATTAGTTGCTTGGAGCCACAAATGTCCGGTGAAATTACAACAATACGATTACAGTGTGTAACAAACACGCAAACATTATTCAACAAAACTCTTGTTTTTGTTTGTTCTTTGCTTTCTTCTTCTTTTAAGGCACTAAATGGGCCTGACCCTTACTTCTGTAACCCACCCCTCACCCTGATCGTTTTCAGTCAGAAGTAAACCAGAAAATGTGTAATTGTATCCATGAAATAATTCTACGTTTTGACTACATATCTCAAGTCGATGCAAAAACAATCATTAATAAGCAGTTTTTTGTTTTGTTTTTTTTTATAAGGCAGTGTCCAATGAGCAGCATTTCTTTTCCTGATCTCACATCTCTCGGCTGTGTTACTTGAATGTGATCAAATATTCAGGATAAGCCTGGCTGTCATGGAAGATGATGTACATGCTGGGGTTCACCATTCGGTCCACCACACTGTCGTATTTATGAGTGGAGGTGGCGGCGCCCTTCGCTGGTGGTACGATCATGTTTTGATGTCCAGTGGTGAAATCCCCTGTCAGCACGCGACACAGATACATGCACTTCTCCCCGTTTTGATTGGGCCTGGAGTAGGTGTCCTGAGCAGAGTATTTAGCACTGACAGCGAAGTATGTGCCGTTGCCGTAACAAGCAGCTGAAAACAGAACAGCAGAGGGAAGTTATTGACTTAATCTGTGAGTATTTCCACAATGCACTGTCCCATATTTCCAACATAATTCCAAACGTCTCACCGTTCTTTCCTGCATAACTTCTGTTGAAGCCGTTGTCGTTGATGTGGGCCACAGTGTCGTGAGCGGTGCCATGGAAGAGACGTTTCTCATTGTTCTTGTGACCGTTTCTGAGCTCCAATTCATTCTTCTTAATCTCCAGGCTTTTCCACAATATGGGGTTCTGGATCCTCTCAATCTAGAAAAGACAGTAAGGTACATTTTGTGCATTCCGCTCTGTTTTTAGTCCCTTTTCCTTTACAATGACTTTTAATGAATGTAGTCTGAGACATTATGTCAAATATATGACTGATTCTTTAGTGTCACCTGATGATGAGACACATGAAGACAAAGATGTGACAGCTCAAACATTATTCACAGCATACAGCACATGTTAAATGTGTCTACCTTAATAATGTTTTGTGTGCATGTGGTCTTGAACAGAGTCTGGACTTCAGTGTACTCGGGTGTCCCAGCAGCAAGGGTGACGGCATGACTCGTTCTGTTGGCTGGCATGGTGGCCCAGAACTCAGGCAGCTCTTCACCTCCTGGATAACCAAAAATTTCACAAATGAGATCTGTGTCGATAACCTGATCAGCTTGTAACAACATACATAACCCATGACATGCAGAAAAAGTGGTCAGTCTAAAAAGCATGATAAAACTGACAAACTGACTCAGGCTGGTTTGAACATGCTTTGTGTCAGAGGTAAGATACCTTTCAGTTTGTCGATGCGTTTAATCTCGACAGTACGTCCCTGAGCGTCAGTGGCAGGTCCACTCGGCATGGTCACGGTGTAGGTTTGACCCTGGATGGTAACTTTTACACTTGGCAGCTCCTCATCCAACGCTTGCTCAAGCTCGAAGTTGGTCTTTGGATCAAGACTTTGAAACTGAGCCCCTTGCTGCTTGTACTGCCAGTCTGCCACTGTGCCCGCCAGCATCACTTTCTTCTTAAGGTCCTGCTCATCTCTCACCTTCCTCAGCATGTCGTGGATAGCATCAGTGGCTTCGAGCACGTTCTTGCTGAGCCCCTCAATCGTCATTGAGGCTTGGCCCTTCTTGCTCTCAGTCCTGATGCTCACACTCATGGCCTTCTGCAGGTCGACGATGCGCTGCTGGTCAGCATCAGAGAATCTGAGAATGGCCTGGTCTGGAATGGAGATGCTGTGGTGCTCTCTGGTTATCAGGTCGTTGATCCACTGCTTGGCTGAATCGACTCTGGCCTGGGACTCACCGCAAATATGAAAGCAAGCCGGTTCCACTTTTACAGGCTCAGTGACAAAATCTCCTTCTTCCTGTGGCTTATCAGCACTTCCAATAAATAATGCTAAAAGAACAAATATTAAGATCTGCGTTAGAACTTGAAATTTAAGCGATTAATGAGGGAATATGAGCACCAAAGACATTCCCTTCACAATACTTACATTTGATTTTGGAGCCAAAGTTTCCTATCTTTCCCAAGAAACCTGCTTTATCTGTAGGATCGGTGGCTTCTCGTTGTTGCATGCTGCTGCAGAACTCTGTCAGCATGGGTGGCTGGAAAATAACTATCCGTATCTTCTTCAGGGTGCTAGATGGCTTTTGGCTGAACACATCAATCACTGCATCCAACATGGCATCAGCCACCTGCCTTGCTTGAACTTTGCCTTGACCTAAAAGAGCACAGCACGTTACAGACTCTTGCAATAATCAAAATCTGCAGCAGGGTAGAAAAGCATTAGACTGTACAAGCCCGATCTGAAACAGCTGGGTCGTTGTGTAAAATGTAAATTAAAACAGAATGAAATCACTTGCAAACTGTGTTCACTGATAATTGTTTTACAAAGTGTTCCTGATGTAATAATATCCTTTATACCACCGTGTGTGAGAAAGTGGTGAACCTCAGTCAGCCCATCCCTGCTATAAATGATGTCTTTCATACCCAGTCAGTTCTGTTACATGTCACCTTTTCCAGTCTTTGTTGTCTCTCTTCCAACTTGTTTAATACGCACAGCTGGCATCAGATTCAGAATTAGCATATATGTACAAAAATCAATAAAGCTGATTGGGTTAAACGGTATCTGTTTCTGTGCTGTTTTGTCACAATGTTTTGTTTTTACACTGCTTCCGAACTTTTTGGGGGTTGTGAGAAAAACTCTAAAGTTTAATGACTGTCATCATTGTTGAGGAGCGATTCATAGATGAACTTTACCTTAAAATATGTATTTAGAATATTCTAATACTGTAAAATATGTCATGTGAAAAGGATATCTGACGGGAATCTAAAACAACCATAATTAAATTCTAATTGTTTGCAAATGAAGTTTTAAGCTTTGAATTGGCAATAAATGAGATTTTTTTAGTAATACACACAAACCCATGAACGGAGATTGGGTAAACAATCAGATTTCATCTGATTTTGTCAATGATCTTACCTGTACCAATGGCAGGAAATGAGACAGAAGTGTGTGAGTTTTTCTCACACATTTTGAGCGCCTCAGTCACAACCTTCTTGATTTTGACGACGTCAGTCTGACCGACGAGATGAAGGATCTTCTTACTCTTGAGGTTGCCTGGCTGGGTCATTATCATGCCTGGGTTAGGCTGGGCACCTACAGGTGTAGACGGTGGACTTTAATGCCTCTGACAACCAAGAGTGTGTTTGTTTCAACCACATTTACTTTCTGAACAACCTAGAGTTATGATAGCAGAATCAGCTTAACAATTAACTTTTTTTGTCTGTGTCATTACCAACAGCAAGTTTCCTTACCCAGGGTTTGGCATTCGGCTTCAACAGCCTGACCTGCTGCTTCCAGAATGGCCTTTGATACTCCTAAACGATTGGAAGATTAAGATAAGCAACATGAAAAATAATGAATGTGAATTGGAGGACATGACTATCATGTGGCTTTTTTTTTCAGTATTGGTATTAAGTTGGATTCATGTGACAAATATTTTCAACTGTGGTGGAGGAAACTTTTAAAGGAATCAACTGGATAATATCTATGACATGTAATGTCCACAATTCAAGCTCAGCCTATTATTTTTGAGATCAGGTTTAACTTTTAGATTAGCTTGAACATACTGTCAATGCAGAGAACAAATACTAACAGAGTACCTGACACAATGAAATGTAGTTGAGCTTTTAACAATTAGTGCAAACAGTGTGTAAAAAACAGAGTTCATAAACTGAATAGGCAGTAGGGCTGCACAATTAATTGAAATTCAGTCGAAATCGCAATGACCTACTGCAATTTTTGAAAGTGTGTCAAAACAAAAAGCAAAAAACAAAAAACCAAGAACATTTAATTCACATATTGTGGTGCTGCAGAGTTGTCCTGGCCTACACATTATGTTCTACAGACTTAGGAAACATCTTTGTTTGGTATACATCAATGCAAAAATCACACCATAACCATTTTAATGTTTATTAATTAAGAGAATAATGGTGTGAAAATAACCATTTCCTCTAATATCACAGATTATATCACAACCGCATTATCAGGGCAAACAATCGCATTAGATATTTTCTCAAAATTGTGCAGCCCTAATAGGCAGTGAGTGATAGTAAGAGCAATGGCTTAAATGTATAAAGTATACAGCATATGTAGTGCACAAAAACCGAACAGAACTGCATACCTGACTTAAGAGAGAAGTTGTCATTGGAGGAGTTGACAATGACATCAGTAGTCTCCTTGGTTATGTCGCCTGTGGTCACTTGCACAGTCACATTTCCCAGTTTGGTCTCACACATTCCTGAACTTGAGACAACTTTAGAGAAGGGACCTTGAGGTGGGAGACAAAAATAAAGATTTACAAGCAGTTCTGGCTTGTCATTTTCAAAATCCCAAAATGTTGTCACCTTCTTTATTATCAACAGGAGACACGTAGTATATTTCCACTCAATCACAATAATTTATTCTTGAGATAAGTTACAAATACATACAGTAATGGCTGTGAGTGAAATTTCTGACTCCTTGAGCAGCTCACACATTGTAATTATACATTGAAATGGTGTAACGATATGGCCTACCTGAGCTTTGGGGCGAACTTGTAGGCGCTGGAGGACCAGAGGCACTGGGGAACTCATTCTTAAATTCATCACTAAAAACCTGGAGACAGAATCAGAGAGAAATTTGATACCAAAACATTTAAAAAGGTCAAAGCAAAGCATAAGAAATACTCATTGACTGCCTCTTAATTAACAATGCTTTAGGAGTGAGCTATTATTGGTTCATATTGCCAATTTGTCATTTATATTATTTCTAAAAGATCTTCATGAAATGAAATCTTTTTAAATTTTCATTATTAGTGATGAGGTCGGACACTACCACACAGGACTTACTGGACAAGATGCATCTAGCATCAGTTTTTAATAAATAACAGCCCCACTGTTCACTCTCATACAGCACCGTCTGAGCCGTATGTTCGCATTTAAAGCCTTCAGCTGGAGGCTTTTATCGTGAAACATTCACAGGAATTGTGATATGTTTTTAAGGTCAGCTATTTTCATTATTTTTCACATTCTTGTTTCATTCCTTACCTGGACTGTCTGTGCATCTCCTGTGTAAAGTATGATCACAACCTTCTTCAGATGCTTTGGTTGTTTTGTACGACTAAACTCTAAGATTTCATCCAACATGACTGAGGCCACAAGGTCTTTTGGGAAACCCAGGTTTCCAGTGCCAATGGCAGGGAAGGATATGGAGGTCAGTCCACTGTCCTCCGCCTTGTGCAAGCAATCCTTGAAAATGCCGCTCAAGATCTGAAGTGCAAAAACCATAATCCTGTTAATAATTAGGTGCAAGACACCAAAAGTTTACACTGCTGTTGCATCCATTTACAAGCCTCTGCAGTTAAAATTTGACTAGCCAGCAGCATGTCTTCTGTAATACCGAGTAACAGGGAAGTTTTTTTACGTGAAATGCAGAAAAAGGTAAGAACAGAAAAATGAGGATCTGAGGCATGTTTCTTATGATGTATTTGACCTTACATCAAATTCAGAGAAATCATTAATTTTACATAATATTCACGGTGTGACAGTACCTTTTCAGCTGTGCCTTGTCCTTGGTCCCAATGAGGTGTGACTACATGAAAGACTTTTTTGCTCTTCAGCTTGCAGCCGTCAGTCACAATGATCTCACCCAGTTTCCCCGTAGCATTTTTTGACGTAACCAGCTGCTGAAGTTTGGGTCCAGCGACACTAAAGATGGCGTTGGAAACTGCACCTTTGTTTAGTGCAAGATCTTCAAACACAGTATTCACAGTCACCTCCGTCTGAGAATGTTAACAGACTATTATCAATTCTTAATTCTACAACATTTCTGAATGAGATGATACTATGGAAGGGATATAACGATATCAAAAACTCACAGTATGATAATACCTCTGTATCAGTTCCACGGTACAGTATCTATTGCAGTATTTTTTTTTTTTTTAAAAGACCAATCAAGACTTGGAAAAACTGTCGCTTATTATTACCCAATTTTTTGTAATTGTTATTCACTTCCTTTCCTTCGTTTCCTTTCTAAAAATGTGCAAATAATAATTATATTAATTGTCTTTGGCAAAGAAGAAAATTGAACACTGAACATTTTACTTTCTTTCCAAAGTGGAGTGCTGCCACTAAAGAGAAAGTGAAAGTAAACTCTGGTTGGCTTATTCGTTATTTCTTCAACACATCTGAGTTTAACTTGACCATGAAGTTCTGAGAGAACACTTCGTACATGTGATTTCTTTCACTGCGGCCTGCCTCTGTCTTGTTCAAAAGC
>JAPXVT010000006.1:26850002-26862454 GCA_029823135.1 Acanthurus reversus | reverse complement strand
ATTGGAATAAGTGCACCACAATGCTCTATTAACACATTCATGAGATGTGTTAGAATTCATTAAGTGGGTGCCACGAGCAACAGTAACACTTCCTGTTTGTGTGTTCGTGTGTGTGTGTGTGTGTGTGTGTGTGTGTGTGTGTGTGTGTGTTTGTCCTGAGCTGTGAAGCCCGTTTCAGTCTAATAAAACAGCAACAGCTGCAGCCGGCGCCGGTGACCTGAAAGTTACCCGTTTGTGTTTTTTGGTGCATTTTCGATGCAGATAAGTTTGGGATCAAAAGTAAAGTGAGTGTCGATCAGAGTGAATGACTCGTTGGACAAATTGGAAAAGAGGAAGAGAAGGGTGGGGGAGGAGGATGATGGAGACAGATTTGGGTGCATATTGAATAGGATGACTAAGTTGTGCACAGGAGGAGGAGGTTCTGCAAGAGGAGCAGAAGTTAGCACCTCTCAGAGTCACTTCCAGACTTAGATGTGAATGTGGGTTTGAGCATCTGCTTGTATCAGTAAATGCTCATGTAGGATGAAATTGAATTTCTCAAAGTTGGACTAACGTTTAGGTAATGGAGCTGGTTAACAGCAGCTGAGGCTGATATTCTGTTTGCTCATTAGCGCCTGAGTATTAGACACACCTGATGGCAATCAAGTGTTGAAGCAACATGTGAAACACATAGTTCGCTACTTCTGCTTTTAGCCTCATCGAATCCTAAATTAACTGTGTGCCCTAGTGTGTGCAGGTACTTCTGCACTTATACACCTAGATAATTGTTGGGGATTGATTTACTCTTGCATGTTTACGCCTCATTTGAAGGCTAAGTGACCTCAGCATTCTGCACATGATCGATAGTTCCTGCCGCATCTTTGACCTGAAAGTGGAATTGCACAAATTCGTAGATAAAAGCCGGGAACAAAGCAATAAAAAGGCATCAATATGGCTAGTGCTCGAACAAGAACCACACCTTTCTAGACATAGGAGGTAAAATATTTAATGCTGCGTTAGCTAGAGGAGGTAAATACTGTATATTATAGTGCATGGATGGAATGAAAACACGGAAAGGCGACCTTTTCAAGAGAGCGGTGAAACATGGGGCGTACCGCCATCTACTGTAGCAGAGTCGGACATCGGGCCTGAACTGGCCTGGGCCTTCTGGGCAGGATCCAAAGTTTCCTCAGCGGTCTTTGTAATGAAAATTCAAGTGCTTAAAGCTTAAAGCCAGGAAGAAAACAAGAAAACCCTAAGCATGAGGGGTAGTGTGCACCTCTTTCATATCAAAAGTTAAGCGTAGATACGCACGAAATGTACAGCGCTGTAAAGTTGTCCATGTTCTCACTGTTCGATAGGAACCGGCTTGCCACTTGCTAACTTGTTTGTCGCTTGTGATGTAAGAAAGTCCAGTAGAAACCAGCTGTAGGAGAGCCCAATGTTATTTCATCAATAAATCAGTTCTTCTCTGGTTCTTGAATACTGGGACAAGGACAGAAATCCAATAAAATGGCCTTATTGAGCTCCAACCGTAGCTCGACTTAAGTATACATGTAAAGGCAATGGGTGTGGGAGAGAACAAAATCTACACAATAAATATAGTAGCAATGTATAGATGGGTTTGTGTGAGCATCTGTGTATGTATTTGTGTGTTTGCATGACATGTTTGTCCGTCCATCCCACCATAAAGCCTAAACTAGGCTGATTTCTCCCCAAGCCAAAACAGCTTTCTCCCACTCTGCACAAATTAGCAGCAGCCCACGCTCCACTAACACATAACTGTCAGAAGCACAGACACTGCAGGGAGTGAGGAGGAGTGAGGGGAAGGTGAGAGAAGTGATGAGGAAGGGGGGGGACGATTTCGGAAAAGAGAACGGAAAAATGGAGGAGAAGAGGCGACGGATAATGTAGAGCAGAAGTGGTTCTGCGTCTCACAGAAGGGCTTCGTTACGGCTCCTTTCATCAGAGCCTGGTGTGCACTGTTGGTAATCATCAAGAAACATGACAGTTGTCTCTTTTAGTGTTTTAGTCTTAATGCGTTTTGTGCACATGTCCATTTTCCATTCACACAGCGCCGATATTAAGGCTTCACAGAATGCGAGGCGAGGAGACAGTGAAGAGAGAAGGATGAGGAGCTGTTCACACAGGAAGTGGCAGACCTGTTGGCCAGACTCTGTTTTCTGACTGAACAGCTTATCTTTATTTAGAGTTGTCAATTATCCCTGAGCACTTAAGAACCTGAGAGAGGGGAAGCGGGAGGGAGAAGTAGGTAAAATAAATGCAGTGAATGGAGCCTGGTGGGGGGAGACGGAGGTGGTGAAAGAGATAGAAGGAGGGAGACATGGGAGGAGAGCAGCAATTTGAGGAGAAGAGGGCCTTGATAAGAAGAAAAAGAGGGATAAGGAAAAGCAAATTATGCAAATATCAGCAGGCTCATTACCATTTCAAAACTCTGCAAAGGAAATCACAGAAAGTGGAGAGAAGCATATTTTTGGACTACGCCAAATTCATTCTCACTCTCTGTCTCTTCATTTCTTAAACTCTTTTTCTCTTTCTCACTCACACACTCCAGTCCCCTCTCTCATTTCTCAGTATGTGATTTCCTATTTCTGTGCTCACTTGGCCTCCGATTTTCCGAGTTTCCGCCCTGAAAAATCTGGTGCCAGTCCACATGTCCCTAAAAGATCTCACTGCAAAGGATGGAGATACGGTGAGGAGGCCGTTGGAGCACGCAGAGCTCATTGTCATGTTTGTGGAACCGATCTGGTGATGGCGTTTGGTACGTGACATGTTGTGTTTTTCTGCCGGAAGTTGTCAGGAGTAGGCGAGGTCTGGAAATCAAGCTAGTTGTGGCTTGAGGGGCAGTTTTCACATCAAACGAAACACTTTTGTTGCAGTTCAGCCTTCCTTTTACATGACAACGGCGTGCTGTCGCCCCTGAAACTGCAAACATTTGAAACCAGGTTCCAGAGTGGAATCTTTTGAAACTGCAACCTTCCTTCTTGCTGTGTAAACTGGCGAGCAGAGTGCCTGTAATTGTTGTCATTCTCTACTTTAGATGGTCGTCTTGATATGCCAATCTTCCGATTTTTTTGGTTTGCTTCCTGTGTTTGCAGTTGTTGCTGAACCTGGATGAGCAACTTTTCCCTCTGGGTTTTCTGCCATGTATCGGGCTTCCACTGGTTGAGTGGATGTGAAGGTGCATCTGCCTTTGTAGAGCAGCCAGAAGGAACACATACTCTCCGAAATGACCTGTGATTGGCCAAAAACTTTCACTTTCTTCATTTTCTAAAATCTGCTGAAGTCTGCTGTCCTTTCAGACCACCTGAATTACAAAATTCTGAAAGGTTATTATGAAACTCCGACCCAGCGACATCAAATATAGTCTGCCTACCTCGAATTTAAATCAAGCTTTTTTTTAAAAATAGAAAATGTCTGCAAGCACAATGTGGCCTCAGTTTCTGGTTCATGACTAACAGGAAAGGAACCTGCTGTAGTTCGTCTGCTGCTGTAGCCAATCACATTCAAGGTTTTAGCATGTCGTGCATTTAGGGTGCACTCACACTAGGCAGTCCGTGCCTTGTCTGAGCATGTTTGACCCCTAAAGTCCAGTTTGTTTGACTAGTGTGACAGTCCGTTCCATACTCAAGCACGGCGCGCTTCGTCGGCCCTGGCACCGTTGGAAGAGGTGGACTTCAGTACGGTACGGACATGTGCACAAGCACAAGCACTGAGCGCCGACATCATTGTGACTGTTTGCGGAGGATTCACCTCACATTCAGGCAGACAACAACAAACAATGTCCGCATGAAAAGCAGTGGAAAAATTTGTGACCGTCTTGTAGATCGCGAGAATCAGAGAACAGTTTTAAAATGTTATTAAAAGGTGAAAAAAATGCGGGTAAAAATACAGGTGGCACTCTGTAGATGAGGAAGTTCAAGCGTGCTCAGGTGCAGTTAGACTGGAGCAATGTGGGTGCGGGCCAGCGGGGGAGAGGGGAGGGGAGACATTCGTGCTTCGGCATGGTAAAGGGCCAACAGGGCCAAGTGTTAGTGCGCCCTTAGACACACTCTTTTGCGTACCACTGCCGTGAACTTCAATGGTTTACTTACAGGTACCTTCCTGTCAGTTTAAATCATCCATCTTTTTCTGAACTATCTCGCTTTAATGGCTACAACTGTAATAAAAAGTACAAGACAAATGCACAGTGACACATGAACAAATGGGTGACAGTGGACAGGATTAGTTTTGAGAAGCCAAAGATCCCGAGTGAGGCGTTTTCCAGAGGACGCCCTGACTGTAGGTCACCGTGACCGTGGAAAGACACTTCCAGCCAGACCCCTGCTGCCCCCCCTCCCTACTCACTGGAACGTTTTTGGGTTTTGTAGTTGCGCATGTTTGAGTGTGTGGCTGAATGCTTGACCTTAATCCTGACATTGTGAATATGTGTGTTTGTGTTTGCTCCGCTCTAATAAAGGAACATGCCCTGCACAAAGATTTTAGGATTTTGGCAGGTAGGCTGGTTCATTTGTAGCAACCTCATTTTGACTTGCTTGTCAACCCCATATTTTTTGCTTTTGCTACAGCTGATGCTCAAAATCTAACAGGGAAAATAGACTTCTCTCCAGGAAAAGTAGTGAGCCAAAAACATAAGTTATTTTTAATCACAGTTTGATTGGAATAGACCAATCTCCTGCACAAATTCTGAGACTTGCCAACAAATAATATCACTGATTTGTCTCTTCTTTTGCTTTAAAGCTTGACCGGTCCTTTCTTAGCCTTGTAAGACCAGCCTGACCTTGTCAGTCTTACTTTCGTTTCTCTCCACAAATCAGTTTGGACTTTCACCCATCTGAGCAGGGCAGGCTCAGTCAAAAAATTCCCGGGCCAATCAGGTCCTGTGTTCTGACTGCTGTTTGTCTGTTAGTGGAAGTTAGCCCTTGACTGGTTCATGTAATCGTTGACCTGAACACAGTGGCTTTAGCAGGGATAGTCCGGCTAGCAAATGCTGCTTACACCATTAAGTTTAAGCTAAGTGAAGCAGAACTCTAATTTAATGAAATAAAAATTGCATGGACATGTGTTTTCAGAGCTTATAGTCTATGCTACAGTGGTAACTGGACATGAATTTGCGGTTGTGGCGGTCTGTAGAAAATGCTAGCTGCCAACGCAGCTAATGTTAACAGCTTTGCCCATGAAGCATAAGGCTAAAACTCCAAAACACATGTCCACACAGTTTTTATTTCATTAAATTAGAGTAATTAACATTTAAAGGGCAGAACAATATAGGCAAAGTGTGACTGATAATGTTTATTACCTTACAAAGCAGGCTTTATGTCTAGGAATGGGTATTGTTAAGATTATAATGGTACTGCTTTTACTGATACTGCTTATCGATCCAGTACTTACCAAAACTAGTATTTGGTTCTTTTACTGGTTACCTTTTCAAGAGGAAAAAATAGATTAAGAACAGAATTTAATTCTATCTTAAATGGTGAAAGCATCATCCAAACTGTTGTCTAGAAAATAGCTTAGTAGCTTCATTGCTGGATGTAAAGTGATTACACTTGACTTGAGCGTTTCTGAACGTCAGTTTGGATGATGCTTTGATCATTTCAGCATGGCTAAACATTCAGATGACTACGAACGGTTATAAACCTGTTTTTGTATAATTTAATCAAATCTGCATGGGCTCCTGCTAGCATAACATGCAGCTAGCATAACATAATCATACCTAAGGTGGATATGGAAATTGTAGAGCTGTGAGCTAGGCTGTCAAAGGGTGCATTTATCTGTTTGAGTATGATGGACTTTTGATAGATGTTAAAAGAGATCGCTCATGTTACCCCCCTACAGGCAAAAGACTTAACGTTATTGCACTTAATGCAATGAACACACAAACTTCAGAGTGTTTGATTTCTCTCTGTGTCTATATTAGAATGTGTCCGCTCCACTCCACCCTTCCCCGCCCCCTGCACAGGACGACAGGCTCTGACACAGAGATGTCTGTTCAGGATAGTTAAAGCAATTAAAAAATCCTCCTCCTAGACGAATGCCTTGAGTGGTCCAATACCGTTAAGCAGAACTGATAAAGTCAGAGCTTATTGATACTGTGGTCTTTGAAAATTTAACCCCCAGGGCCTGTTTAATACCAGGTTTCAGTACCTATCCCTGTTAATGTTACGATGTGAATGGTCCCCTCCTAAACTCAGTGTCATTTTACCCAGTAGAGCTCCGAAAAATAAGCAGTTATAAAAATATGTAAACTGCGCTGTTAAGGCAGACCAGCTTTATTCCTTTTATAATGGACTTCATGGAGCTACTAAGACTATCTAAGTGCCGAAGCAGAACTAAATAATAAATAAAAATAAAATTAAAACTGCGTGGACGTGTTTTGGAGGTTTAGCCTTATGCCTCACACGCAAATCTGCTAGTGTTAGCAGCTAACGCTGGTGTTTTTTTTACAGCCATCACACCACAAACTCAGATGCCTTGAGTTATCCTGTAGCATAGACTATAAGCTCCGAAACAGACATCCATGCAATTTTATTATGTTAAATCAGAGTTCTGCGTAACTTAGCTAACCTTGAAGCATTAGCAGCATTTGCCAGCCAGATTATCCCTGTTAAAGCAACTGTGTTGTGTTCACCTCAATGAGTACATGAACCAATCAGGGACTGACTTCCACCAGGGGGCGAACAGCAGTCAGAACGCAGGCCCTGATTGGCTGAAGGAGTTGTCAGTCAAAGCAATAGTTTTGCCCCACTGAGGGAGTGGTAAGTCCAGATTGATCTGCAGGAAAGAAACAATTGTGAAACTCAGGAGATCAGGTTGGTCTCACCAGGCTAATCCTATCTAGCTTCTGTTCTAGCATACAGAATCACCAAGTTTGTAGTCTTAATTCAGAATTCAAAAGGTTTCAACTTTGTAGTAAATTTTAGCCCTACACCCTAAGCATGACAGACTCAATCAGCACCTGCCTGACTTGCCACTTTTCCTAATGGAATACGACCTGTTTTGTATACACATGCTCACCAGGGAGCCCACACAGCCCTCAGGCCCTGGTGCCAGTTCCCCAGATGGGCCCACGAAGCCCCCTACCACCCCCACACACTCCCTGACCTGGCATGGATTCCCCTGCCTGATGCCAGTTTGGTGTAGAAAGGAGTCTGTGGGCAGCTGCTGCTTCTCTGCTCAGCCACCATCAGGCGCACACGCACACACACATGCAAACAATCATGTCAAACTCATTACTCAAGGGATGTTTCTGAATGGTTCCCTTGAACTTCTGATGAACTGAAATGTAATCTCCTGTCCTGTGCTTCATCTCATCCACAAGTCTGTCCTTTTATTTCTTCTGCACCTGTTAACAGAATAAAAGTCTTTCATTTGGAATAAAAGATGGAAGCTGAATACCAGCAAGTTCACGGCACATACAGTGCGCCAAATAAGATTTAAGGAAACCTAAAGGAAGCCTAAAGCGATCGAAAAGCAGAGGGGGAAATCAGATTTGATCTCAAGAGAAAGATCGGAGTTATAAAGGGAATACAAGACAGCGTACCAGTGCTTTAATTATATCCACAGACATAGCCTGAGGTTGTGGCCTTCATGTCAACCCAGTTAAAGTGAGATACGCACATTCACATGCACACTCTCACATTCGGGTCTGAGAAAGTATGGCAGAGTGCTCAGAGCCAGACATGTTTTTGTCTTCCAGCAGAACAGGCAATGCCTTAACCTACTTTGTCTGCATCAGTGCCATTATCCTGACAGCTATAGCAGACCGGACAATGTGTGTGGTGTGTGTGAGTCTTTGTGTTTATGTGGATGTTGTAGAGGGAAAAAGATTTTACCATGTCATGAATTTTGCATACGGCCTGGTGTGTTTTGCTGTGTTGGCTGTCTCGACTTTCGAGGACCTAGTCGTCTGCAGGGTGGTTTTGTTTGTTAATGTGTGTTTGTGCAAATGCAAACTTAAAATTAATCGTCAATTTTTGCCTTCAGGTAGTAAAGATGGACAGAAAGCTAAAGAACAGAGACAAAAATAGAAATTCATAAACTTTCACTGTTGCTATCACTCCAATTAATCAGCATATGGGTTTAATGTAAGCACATTATCAGCTGCAGATACTCATGAAAACATTCTCCAAAATAACTACGATGTATGAAGATAACACCAAAGTGTTACGGAAACATTTGCGTGTCCGTAGGAAATAGGTGGGGCTCAGACTTTCTTAATGATTCAGCACTCGGTTGTTAAGCAAATATGAACGTAATTAATTCAAGTAAATGTATTTGTATTTGTATTTTCCACTCCTGTGGTGCATCTCCACTGTGAACAAGTTCAGAATTCAGTAGAGCAGCTTTGTCTGAAACTAAGAGATGTAACATAAAACCGTGATACTTTCCTCCAAAAATTTCTCAGGTTTCTCAAAGGTCACCGCTGTCAAGACTCTTCACAATGAGTCAGGGGTGCAAATATATTTGTCAGAGTTCACTGAAATCTAAAAAATTATAAATATCATTGTCTTAGATCTGAGAGGATGGGGTTTTATTGTTAAAGAAGAAGGGGTTTTTTTTACCTTAAGCCTTATAATAAAGATATTTACGATCATACACGATGTTCTACAGCATTATTATAACAAGTGGTGCAGTCCTGAGAGCTGAAGCTTGTTGCTGATGTCACAGCTGGCTGAAAACAATGAAGGAGCATGTACACTCAGACAATCCAGCAAAAAAAACAATAAACGCTCGTTTTAAAGGATGTGAAAGTTGCCGAATGTTAAGTGGTGTCCTCTTATGTACTGACACTAAAACATGAAGCTAAACATGGATTTCTAACTTGGAGAAACCTGTTTGTTTGTTTGTTTGTTTCGTAAAGCAGCACTTTTGGGTTATATGTCCATGTTAAGCTTTGTCTAAGTGCACATGCTCCTCCATTGTTTTCAGCTAGCGGTGTCATCAGTAATGAGCTCCAGCTCTCAGGACTGCACCCGTTGTCATAATAATGCTGTAGAACATCGTATATGTTTGTACATATCTTTAATTTAAAGCTTAATGTGCAAAAAAATGAACTTCTCCCGAAAAGTGCTAAAAGGCAACCAGTTGCTGTGACCGATAAGCCCCCGCATATTTCAGTTTGCTTGATTTCGACTTGTTGATGTTGCCTGTACTTTCTGTAACCTTCTCCTTCTGCAATTTAAGGCTGACGTCTTACCTGATTATTATCTTGTGTGGCACACCAACAGGTGATGATGTCAGCAGGCAGTTCTCTGAATTGTTTTGTGGCTGCAGTTCTCGGTAACAAGTCACTTTGTCATTCTCATTAGACTGGCCCTGCCACAAATTAAATGTAGTTTTTGTAAAGCTTACACTTACATATTCAAAGCTTGTCATCCCCGAAGTTTTACCATTTGTTAATTTATAGTGTGTCTGTTTACGCGCTGATGTAAAGATAGACAGACACATATTTGACTCTGGCTGTGCTTTGCCTTTTCACTTCCTCTTAAACTCACTTGTTATTGCGAAAGTGTGTTTTGTAAAGGCTCTTAAAAGCCTAAGCAGGACCTTATGAATCCAGTGGAATCCTCTGAAAGCTATCTATTATGGATGACCACTCCAGGGTTCAGACCTTTGCTTTGCAAACGCGAGGGGTTTTCTAGCTTCTGACCAGCAACACTACCATGACCAGAGGCGGGCCTTTCCCTGTCCGGGAAGAGGAGTTCATTACAGCCAAGCCCACAGCCTAATGGCTACAGCACGGTGGTCAGTGATAGACTGTGTTTCACCACAAACTCATTTAAGAGAAGAAATAGAACATGGTTTGCTGTCTGCTCTCCTTCCTACTTGTTTTCTAAAAGAGGTGAATTTAGAAGGAGCCGTTAAGACAAGGTTTCGGCATTTAATTATCACCATATCAACGCAAGGATGAAGCAAAAAAAAAAGGGGGTTTTTTTGTCATTGCTAGGCTGTTTTCTCACATTATAAATCTTTTTCTAGCTTGACTTTAACCTGAACTCCTCTTTATGATGCTGTCGTCCATTTATATCTCTGTCTTTATTATCGTACCTTTACGCGTGTTCACATCCTGAGGAAATACACGAGGCCATTTTTAGGCAGGTTGCTATAATCTGTGTTGAACATCCAGAGTTTGTGGGTCTGGCTTTAGTGCACACGGCTTTCCTGTGACCTGTGTGATATCAGTGTGGTAAGCTGACATCTCTCATAAGTTCAGTTTAGCCTCGCCGACAGTTAATGGCTCTCTGTCTGCCGCGAACTCAGTGCAGACTGGGAAGGCATTACCACTGGGATGGAAGGAGAGGGCGTAAAATATGAATGAACGGATCTCCCCACTACAGCCCGGAGCTCACAGCAGCTCTTTGTCTTTCTCCGTCTAGTTTTTAGAAAGCTGCTTTGAAGCCTTGATGTTTTCAGGTCTTTTTCAAAACAATCAGGAGCTGATTCTTGTTTATTTTTGTAGAACTCGTTACCTCGAGTCAGTCAGGCAGCTCGAGGCAAACCTCATCTGAGGATTGTGTGAACTTGTGTTTGTGTGTGTGTTCATGCAAGTTTGTACCGCAAAATTTGGTACCAAATTATTCTATGCTTGGTAAGAAACATTAAATAAAAGAAGTGTATATTTAGCTTCAGAAATTTGCTTTTTGGCCTTTGTTCTGCTTATGTGCAAAAGGCAAATATATGGGAGCAAAACATATTAAAATCCAAGTGTGTTTGCTGTGTCTCTACACAGAAAAACATTCAATCAAACTAAAATGCATCCATGTGTGAGGCAGTAAGAAAGTCCAGAAGAAGGTCCCATCAGCCAAAATATCTAGAAAGCAAATATGTAAGTTTTTACTGGTCCAGATCATACCTCAGTTCATTTACCAGCTTGCTGCTAGCTTCTGTAGAGTTGATTCACTATCATTGCATGCACGAGAAACGGTACTTCACTACCAAATGGATGCCAAAATCTGAAAACGCGAAGGTACTTGTTTTTTTACAGTACTGTCGGTACTAGGGATGCAGTTCTTGTGGGTATAAGAGAGGCAGCTGTACGCTTGTGAGTGCTAGTCTGCAGTTAAATAGTAAGCAGCATCACGGAGGAACAACGACACACCGACACCATATCCACCCTTGCTGGTCAAAAAAATAAATTGTAGCAGTTGTGTATGAAAGTTGGCTGCTTTGCATTTGAGGCTGATCATGTGGATTAATTTCATAAAAACTGAAGAAATGAAGTGTGCCAAGGGGGAAAAGGAACCAGAATCTTAAGTGTTTAGGTCCTTTTAAGCATTAAGCCTTGAATACGAGTCTGCTCCTTCTGTCCTCCTTCTTTGTTGAATTTATTTATTTTTTATTGTTAACAATTTAATCCAAACTGAGGGCGTTTGCTTTTCAAGAGCAGCCCAGTAACAGCTGAAAACACTGACCTATAGCACAGCTGATAGCCCAAAACTCTTCACTCGTTCTGATCTGTTAAGCCTTTTAAATATTTTTCAATAACCCCAAATCTGCTGCCATGTACTGGCTAAATAGGAGAAGTGGCAGAACATGCGAGGGAGAGAGTACAAGATTTTGGCACCAAAATGAGACTTTCTTTACACTTCAGCAGTGTTTTATAGCAGTATGAAATGAAGGGTACTAAAAGGGTGGGTTCTCATATTCTGCAACAACTGAGCTTGTTTCATTGTCCAAATCTGTGTTTTTATTTGACATAGAAAGGTATCGGAAAAAAAGGATTATTTTAGAAAGTTTAATGGTTGTTTTGAATAGAAAAATCATATTTAGTTTCTGTATTTTGAGATTCCCAGAGATGCTGATCAATGAGGCACAGCGAGAGACAGTGAGAGGGGGGTTGTGGAGTGAGTGAGTGAGAGTGTGTATTATAAATAACCCAAATCAATAATAAACGACACAGTATCTCACATATTTGGAGTCGGGTCTGGGGTTCTCAGGGGAGATGGATGAAAAAAGCAACCCCGCCCCCTCCTCCTCCCTCCACCCTGTCACTGTGGCGAAGAGGGGGAAGGTACAAAAATAAGAGTTGCTATCTTTTTTTTTTTCTTTCCCCTCTCCTGAGCATGAACCAGCTTGTGGTTATGGTTTGCATGAATGTGTGTGTGTGTGTGTGTGTGTGTGTGGGTGGGTGTGTGCGTACATTTGTGTACGTTACGAGGCGGACGCGTCCATTACTTATTCATCAGTCCTGTCTGCCAGGCTGCCACGCTGTGTATTTCAGCATGCCTTGCAATCATTATGCCACATGCATTATTTAACACACACGTGCACGCTGACTCTGATGGAGATAGCAACACGAGCTATTTATCTCAGATATGCTCACTTATCGCCTCGTCTGCCTCTCTCACTGACTTTCGCAAATAACTGCACAAACCCACCTCTACATACACACTCACTGCCTTATCTTAAGGTCACACACCACATCTGAACACAAAGTTTAATACACATGC
>JAPXVT010000006.1:26494000-26504574 GCA_029823135.1 Acanthurus reversus | reverse complement strand
CAAAATAATAATGACTAGGTGTCATTACTAATTTTGCATGATGATGATGTATCGATTCATGCACACCGAGTATTGATATTTTATTACAGCAATTCTTAATAAATGTTACAAATACAAACTGAACTTTTTGGGTAATTAAAAAAACAAAAGTCAACTGACTTTGCAGTCCACTAGATGGTGCTAAGCACTCACTATCTGGTGAGGTTTAAAAGAAAAACAAAAAGTGGGATGAATAGATTGAAAACTTTATCTTATTAGATGAAATGAAGATGATGTTGACAAAGTTTTACTTTGGGAAAAATGGTTTGCAGTTGAAAAACGTGAAAAATCACAATATCTGATATCATGATGCTCAACATATCACAATATCATGATCATTTTGAATGTGACTTAACTACTGTGATGATAGCGTATCGTGGGGCCTCCGGCAATTCCCACTCTAGGGTTGGGCTGGTGTAAAAATTTCTAAACCATTTTGATGTTAAGCATGAAAACCACACCAGACCTGCATATTGGACTTTCACCACTAGGTGTCGCACTTCACTCAGTCAACTGAACTGAGTGACACAAAGAGTGTCATGACAGCCAATCAGTGTTTAGATTCTCCCGACGTTTCGAACATCTGGACATTGAGACATGCCGACCAAAACGACTGTTGCTGTGTGTGAATATCTCGGAGCTGTACGACAAACTTTATAACGTTAACTTACGCGACAGAAATATGTGGTGAACACAGACACGACGCTGTTAAGTTTTCCAACGTTTCTGGGACTTCCCCAACTGATACAGTGCTGAATAAGCTGAATAGCGTGCATCGTTTGGCTGTCATTTGTTTCCGATCGTAGCCTAATCAAACATCATATTACGTCAATCACGTTGTCAGTTTGGTTGGTGTTAATGCAATACAACGTAGATTCATGCATGTCGTTGGGCCGTTAGGTGTCGGTACATGTTGCTGCTGATTTGCCCGGACCTCACATAATGACAATTGCCGGTTTAGCTGATTTATTAGCTGATTAGCTGATAAAATTAAACCAGTTTAAGCCCATAAACCAGACTGGACCGGACCGGACTGGTAAAACCGGACCCAAGCCTATCCCATTAACATCTGTTAACAACTAGTATGCTCTTTGGTATTTTATGTACTGTAGTAAGCTATCTAGTTGAGAATGATAATGGCATCCTAATATTTGATAAATTGCTAAATTGTATTGTTCCGCATGTGCTTTTATGGCAGTTTAAGTTTTGGAAAGGTGATACCAAAAAAAAAAAACATCCTCCAAACTCCTTATGTAAGTTTCTTACTTAAGTTCTTTGCTCACCACTTAAGCATGTGGAAGGAAGAGGGGTTGAGCAATGGGGAATTCTTTTAATAACCAAAATTATGGGATTCTATTCAAAAATTTGCTTATGTTAAAAAAATTTATTGGCTCTCTTATATTGAAAACATTAGCCTTTGTAAGGGCCTCAGAGATCCAGAGACACAACTGGACTCTGCCTGTTTTATATAATCAAAATACCAAAGATGTATAATTACACTGATACAGATTACAAACACAACATGTCAGCACCTAATAATAACACCTTGGGCCAATTGTTCATCCAAAAGGTACACAGAGGAGGTTTTATGGTGAAGCCATGTAAACAAAACTCTGCTATTGAGGTGATACCAAGTTCAATCATTGTTCCAGATGCAGCAAGTCCCTTCTGTACTTCGCACAGTGTAAAACAGATGTCACAAAGACAGTAAGCAGACTCACTCTGCTGGGTCGAATCTATACTATCAGTGATAGCAGCCGCTGTCAAGGCTTCGCCTCAGTGACTACATTGTTTTCACATCTGCTCACCGTTTCCACTCACAGGGTCCAAAACAAACGCTCGGACACCAGATCCATCCGTCTCCTGTCTGGTCGCAGGCATGGACGGAAACCCGTCCTCATGTCCGATGTGCCCTGGCACGACAGCTAGCGAGGTGTAACAAAGACGTGTGAGAGAGAGTGAGAAAAGATCGACAGAGTGTGGGTGCCGAGTGTGAAACCATGCAGGTACTCTCCAGATGGATTCCTCACATATAAGCACCAGCTAATCTGTGTGATACAGTGTTGTGAGGCACTCTGGCTACTGGACCATACACAACATATGGTGCTGGAGCGTCTAATTTTATTAAAACATAAGGCAATGCTTATTTTAAGATATTTTAGAATGCCTGTGCTAATTTTCACATCAGATCACATAAGTGTGCTCGACCGAAAAGAGTCACTATCAGCAGCTTTCCAAAAGCAACATTAGAGGGAAACGATCTATGAGGATGAGAATACGAGAAGAGAGGAGAGACGTCTGAAAGAACTTCAGAACAGAAGACAGATTAAGGGATTGATTTCTCTTTCCTTTTTGCATTGCAGCTTCGCTTTAACTTTGAACCTTGAACATGTTCTTTTGTTTCCCAAGATTTTTGATGATCACATGTCATTTTCATCTACAAATACTGCAAAAAAGGCCAATCTTGGAAAAGGAGGGACCGCTCCTTGTTCTATGACTCTTACAAACGTGTCCTTACGAGTCAGGGCATTGGCCCAATGCGTGAAAATATCTGCCACTTTCTTCTAACCTTGACGGCAATGCTTGGACTCACGGGGACATTTCCCAGAGTCGATCAGTCTTTCACTAGTTGAACCATAGAGACCACACTTACTCTCTGTTTGTAATTTGGGAATCTAAAAACACATGACCATCTGTTACACTGAGCCAATGCCAGAAGGGTCAGAGCCCCTTTTGACTGGTGTGGGACAGAAGTTTGTAAACTTTGAGGCAGGAGGGAGAGTTGTGAGGCAAAGTTACTGCATTAGGTAAAAAGGACATGTGCATGCAGGTGTTATGGAAATAACTGGGAGTTCGCTCACAGAAGTAATAAGATAAGTTGGATCTGAACTGGCATTACTAACATTTTTATATTCACCTTGACACACTTTTCAAGTTACAAAGTCCATAAATTTGTTAAGAAAGCATTTAAAAAGATGCACGTAACTCTAAAACTAGTCTAAGAATCAGTACGTTTTTAAGTTATCGTTTTGTTTTTTTCTTTGTCAAAGTTAACCGGTGATAGTCTGCCGTCCACGGGTACATTAAAAAACAGATCCTGCTAAAAGCAAACTCAGCACACTTTTAATAATGCCAATTTGCCAAAATGGAAAAAAACAGACTTGTTTTTGTTTAGTGGAGGCCCACAGTGTCTCGACTTTGAAGCCCCTGGAGTCGGAGAATAATTGCAGGGCATCATTATTGGTGAGTAAATACAAATTTGAAAGCACAGGGTGAAATAATTTGTTGCTGAAAATAATGCAATTCCTATAATCAATTCAAGGGGCTGGAACTCCATAAAGGCTTCAGTAACATGGAGAGCAGTTTTAATGGACCTTCACTAATATGGGTCAGCCCAACAGGTTTGCCATCAAAATTTCAAGAGAATCTCCACGTTTTCATCCAGGGGGTTAGCCGAGTCATTAAAAATAAAAGCTGGTGATTACGCTGGTGCCGTATTTCGAAATGCCCCAGCTTGAGATGCTTAAACTGAAGTGAGAGACTGACGTCGGCCTGAAATTATAGCAATGCCCCTGGTTGCTGCCGAGTGAGAGAACACCTTCAGAGCAGGTTCTTAATATGTGTAGCTACACATACAGGAAGTGAACTGCACGTGCATGTGTTTGTGTACCTAAAATATTTCCACTCAGGTTACACATCATATAGCTCTGACATCAGGAGACATATTCCTGAATTAAGTCCCCAGCTGCAGGATCAAAGGTGATTTCACTGGTGTACTGGTCGGACAAACAAACAAACTGAGAAATATTGCTGGCCCAGTTCCTGCTGCTATGAAGGTTAAATCATCAGCAGACATCTTTCTGGCAGCGACAGGAGAAAAATGATTCAATGAGGTGTGTTATTACCGAACACAGCGCTCATCCTTCATCACTCAGTGAGGACCTGAAACTGTATCATGCTATCAAGCGCCATCAGTGTAACCTGTGCGGATGATGACACTAAGCAAAATGTAATCATATCTGGCATTTCATGCAAGGCTGCATGATTGTGAAAAATATCTAATTTTGATATTTAGCCTGATGGTGCGATTGCAATATGATTTTTGGCAAGAACGCGGAAGAGGGCAGCCCAACAAATGCATTTGTCACTGGGTGAGTGAGTGAGGCGATCAAATTTCAGGTTCAGTCAGTCAGTCATTACTCTGTCCTCATTGGTTGCTGCCCTATCAAAATTAATCCGCACGAACGACCAGGGGGCGTTTCCCTTCCTGTGGAGCGACTGTAGAGCAGTTGTGCTAAGTGAGACAACCAAAAGCCAGAAACATCTCCACAAGCTGTTAAACACTCACACAGATGTTGTTACATTGTGAGACCAATAGCTTGACTCAATGGCGCCCTGAAGCTGGCTCCTCAACAATACGTACGCCACTCATATTAATGTAGATAATTAGATGACTTTAATTGAGAAGGAGAAATGCAGAGGAGAAAAATGGAACCAAAACTAAGAGACTAAGCGAAACTACTGCGAAACAATCAAAATGATATTGTTTTTTTTTGCATTCAGACTTTTCTCGCTCGCTCTCCTCTCCAGCGCTCTGTCTCTCGTCTGTCACTCGCTCCTGATCTCGACTCGTGCGGAGGTGCGGCGCAGCAGCAGCGGTGACAAACATCGTCACATGTAACCACGTGTACCTCCTCACCCAGACGCGGTCCAGCCATACACTAGGTTTCCACCTTGTCTGGTTATGATGATGCTGTGATTTGTGCAGGAATCTGAACCCCGAAAAAAGATGTTTTATGAAGTCTGAAGAATATGATGTATAGGCCAAGCTAATTCTGCAGCATCATATTTCAATTGAATAGTGTTTTGACACACTCATTCCTGCTTTAACATAATTGCGCCTCCCTGTGATTTAAAAACTGCAGCAGGCCATATTGCAATTTTGATTAATTGTGCAGCCCTAGTTCTATAGAAGATTTATGAAGTGGGTTACAAGAATTCCCACAGAAACGGTTGAGGAGTTGGAGAGCCATTTCTTTCTCCTCTCCAGATTGCCCTGGCTGGTCCAGATACTAAAACTTAAAACGTGACTTAACAGTCTTCATACACCTTGTAGTCTGCTGTTCAATAAAAGCCAAGAAAACAAATTTGAAACACCATGAGCATCTGCAACACACAGTATATTGCAAATTAAAGTGTATTGCTTATAAAATTTTACAAATTGAGTGCCAAAGGCTTCTTAAATGTCCATCTTACTCCACTACACTGCAGCAACACAGCACACTTTGGCTGGATGAGTGCTGGCTACTGTGCCAACTCTGCGCTAAATATTCATTACAATAATGGATGGTGAAATTGAAGCAGGAGGGCAGGATGCCACAGGTTGTATTTCCAACCGCACAGGCTCAAAGAATGTTGCTGCGATAAACACACAAAAATGCAAACACACAAAAACGTCTGCACACAAACATTATCCAGGAAATTAGCACTACAACTAATGACAATTAACAGTAACTTTAGTTTGTGTATCTACATGAGAGGGGCTCTTTTGATGTTTGACGATATGAGCAAACAAATGTGCTTACATTGCCAAAATGCAAAATACGTGTTACGTGTGTGTGTGTTCGGGGCTGATACAGTCGCTAATGGTGGCCATGCTGTCTGCGGTTATAGAACGTCTGCATCTTGGTGGAGTGGAGGATGAGGAAGCCAGTATAACACAGGCACAGGCAGAGCTGACAACATTGTTTACTGCTTTTCTATACCTTTAACCTGGGAGGAAAAAAAACATAAAGTGCTCAAGAAGAAAACGCTGCACCATCACTTGAGTGCCACAGGTAAGGAACCTTGTAACAACACGCCCTGATCAGCATCTTCTCAAGGCCGTCCTCCTTCTCTACCTGACAGCTCCTTCCCTAAAGCATCCAGCAGGAAAATGGAGACTATTTAAGTGGAATGTATGAAGGGTAGTAAATGTCTCTTCTTGTCAGTAACACCACTGTCTGACCTGCAATGTCTCTCTAAGAACAATAACTTATTCAAAAAATAGAAAAAGTGTTCAAAGAATTGAGTATTTCATTTCCATAAAGCTGACTGACTTGCGAGAGACAATAAAAATAAAACAAGTGTTGCCAAAATTTGATTCAGAAAAGGCCGAGGCAACATGACTCTTATTGTGAGGAAAGGCCCAACTGATATTAGATCTTTGGGGCTGATACCGATACTGATATTAGGGAGCAAGAAAATTTTGATATCCAATATATACATCGGCCGATATTTTTATATATGAAATTTTTAATGTGGTTGTCAAATGCATGTGCCAAAGACATGTAATGAACAGGGTATCTAACAAACTTTATTCCAAACATCAGTGCACTGAGCAGTAAACACTTCGCTTATTTCCACTTAAATAATGAACTGCTCTCTGCTGCACAAACTACCTGATTACACCATTTTAAATGACTAATCCAAGCATTTTTTTCCAGCCTTAGAAAACAGTTTTAAAATGAACATATGTGCTGATACAGATATATCTGCAATGGGCCAATATCAGCCAATAACATGGGCAAACCGATATATTGGTCGGGACCCAGTATGTAATATCATCTGAATGTGGTTATCAAATATTTGTAACAAAATACAAAATGTGACAAAAAACATCTGCAGCAGGCTGATATCAACTGATAATATCAGCAAACCAATATATCGGTTGGGCCCTAGTCTCTACCACAAGCAACAAAAACACTAATCCTACATTTCCTGATGAACCAGATGACATCACTATGACATGCATCTGTGTTTTTGTTCTCAGACTCCAGAAGCCTTTTTCAGAGCCACAGAAGATATTATACAACCATTTCCACAGGCTGCGTAGCGCTCCCAGTGATGAGTAAACTCATTTCCATCCTGAGTGAATGAGTCACGACTACATG
This sequence comes from Acanthurus reversus, assembly GCA_029823135.1. NCBI lineage: Eukaryota > Metazoa > Chordata > Actinopteri > Acanthuriformes > Acanthuridae > Acanthurus > Acanthurus reversus. The sequence goes on along the minus strand of JAPXVT010000006.1, from coordinate 26,497,603 downwards.
AAGGGACAAAGGGACACAGGCACATGCTGTGTTACACTGTACATTAATGAATTTCTGTGGCCTATAATTCGTCACCCTTGAACAACAGAGCAAAGGTTTTTGAGATTCAATCGAATGGGGGTAAGTGAAGAAGACAGGCAGAGAGAGACAAAAAGAGATGGAGGAAGAGTCAAGGATCCCCTGATATTTGAGCGGTTCTAAAAATAGCCACACTAGAGCAGAGATATGAATTGTACTCCTCAAAGTCTTGAGAGAAAGAAAGAAAGAAAGAAAGAAAGAAAGAAAGGAAGACCATGCATATCCACTGCTACTGCATGTAAGGATGGACACGAGGGATGATGTGAATGGGCGTCGCGTGCATGTATAATTTAAACCACTGTTTATGAACTCTGTCTCGTAAGGAATATGAGCCCTGCTCATTTTTGAATGACGGGTAACGTCGCTCCTCATTTGGCACGTCGGTCACTGGAGAAACTCCAGAGTTGAAAGAGTCATGTAAGCAACGCACTGCAACAATGATGCTTGTTTTGCCTATGAGACATCGATGACGTGACGAGATTCTGCTGATCACAGAGGACAAGGGGTGATCAGCTTATCTGCAACGACCAAAAATCTCTTTAGTATGCTGTTTTGTTTTGTTTTTCTTCCCCCCTGTATGTACAGTACCTGTTCTCTCGAATGATCACACCAGGATTCAAAGGTAATGCTTGTTTCACTTGCGGGTCTGAAAATGGCTCAGAAATCTTGCCCAAAGTCAACTTTTACTTGCCAATATACCAACTGTTTTATTTATTAGCAGTTATCACAGACAAAGATTTAAGTTAATTGCTATCTTTAGGGAGCCCTCTTGCATGGGAGATGTTGTCGGCTCTTGTTTTGGATATCCAGTGATGTTTCTCAGAAACTTAATGAATTAAAAAAACAACAAAAAAAACAAAACAGATTTGTGAGCCTTGCTCTGCAAACTGCACAGTGCACAGTTCAATGTGGAGTTGGAGTTTCGCCCACATCCTCTAATGACACCAAACTCAACCCCTGCTCCAAGATAATTTGCTTGCACTTCAGCTCAAAAACACAATTACTCACCGCCTTCCTCTCATGTGCTATTGATAATGGGCGACTCTCGACAAAAATTAGAAGAAAGCAAGAGAGCTCATATCTTATCTAATTTCAGCATCAGTTTTGGAAAAAAACAATGATCTTACTTCTTTTTTGAGCAGAATATTTTTCTAGATATACCAGTACGACTAGCCTGGCATTTTATTTGCCCGGTTATTGTTTAGCCCTGCATATGCCCCGAGATTTGTCCCCCTTAGGGTTTGTCTGAGACATTAGACATCTAGGATTCCCACTGATAAACCTGTGACATGTTGTACGAGTGCCAGCTACATGCCAGAAATATCACATTTCTCAACTCACCGTTCTGCTGAGAAGTCAAAGCGACAGCGTTGTTTTCTGCCAGTCCTTTGCAGTCCACCAATGCAACACACAGCACCTGCAGGAAAAAGGAGATCCTTCATTTCTGAAGCAGAAAATCATACACTGTTACAATCCTACTCTGGACTAGTTCATACAGTGTTGTGAATGATGTATGCTAATGTCTTCAGACTAAATATTAAACAAATTTGAGATTCTTGGATTTATAAACAAAATAATTATGAATTAACTGCTTTTGAATAACCCTGCATGTCCTGCTTCTATCTGTGATGCTGAAAGAAAGCTGAGTTCTCTCACACACTGGGTGTATGTTTCTTAAAGGGATCCCACATGTGACTTTTTAAGGAAATGCTGCACATTCAGCCTAAAGCAGCAGCAGTTAAAAGAAGCAAGGCCATGAATCTCTGCATGCAGCCCACGAGACGTCACAGATCCCCACCACACGCGCAGAAACCACCGGTCAACCCCCTCCTGACCCTGCCCTGAGCAACTTGACTCAAACCAGCACCAACCACAGCACAACCATAACAAAGCAGGGCATACAACTGAGCTGCAGCGAAGAGCCAAGACAGCCACGGAGGCGTTGGAAAAGGGAGCAGATGCTGCCACATTGTCCAATCACATTAGTGCCAGAGATTCCACTGTTACAGGCAAAAGGACAGAGGGCTGTCTTGAAAACAAAAAACGGAGGTGACACTGCCAAGATTTAACATGGGCTGAACCTGAGTCGCAGGCTTCTGGATACATTCAAATCAAGTCACTTGTCTCTCAACGCCCGAACCAACCGCTGTCCTTCAAAAGTGACAGAAAAAAGAGCAAAAGATGCAGCTGCAGGCATCACAAGAGCTTCATCTGAAGACCATTTGAAGCTAATTCCAAACAACATGCATGAGACAGATTATGCATTAGTTATTAGTGTATACATGTTCTGAAATGCTCACAATAAACTGTAAAAGTTTGATATCCTACCTATCAGAGCAGCTCCACACTGCTTGTCTGTTCAAAAGCAGGCGTGTGGGGTGAGTGTTGCAGAACATATGGTATCTGTTTGGGCATATGGGCAACTTGGTTGGTTTTTGAAAAAAAAAAAGTCTACCACATCCTCTAGCATCCTGTGGATACAGTATGTGTGACGGTGCTTGTGTAAGTGTGTTTGTGGTTTGTGTGTTTGTACGCGTGTGTGTGTGTGTGTGTGTGTGCATCCATCATCTGTATTCAAAACATCCACGAAGGTGCTCTGCACCTCTGAGCTGCCAAAGGATTTCTCGCACAGGAGTCACCTTCCATAAAGTTTACCTCAATTTACATATTTTGCTCCGCAACATGTCCTGTGCATGCATTTCTGACTTTCTGTGTCAAAAACTAAGTTCAGGAAAAACAGCAATATTAGTCTCATACATTCAAGCACTGAGTGCAAACAGCCCAGCGTATGTCAGGCTACATCTAAATATTTAAATACTTTACATCACATGTAGCTACCATAACATCAATATGAAAAATGCTATTTAATTGCACTCTTGCACGGTAACTGGACAGGACACACTGAAACAGAGGAGGCTGTAGTTTACAAACAGTTTAAAACATGCCCCCCCTGTCCTGTATCTGACCCATAAGCACCAGTATTGATGTAATGTAGATGATACAAGCTCTTTTTCTTTTTTTTTTAACTTTACTTAATTGCTTTAGAAGGATGCTCCCGAATAATACCATGGATTAAATGATTAAAAGTTTTGTTACTTCATCTTCTGTATAGCTTAATGTGAGCAAAATGCAGCAATGTTGAGAAGAAAAGAAGAGCAAGTTGTCAGAAGAATCAACGTACTGCACGGACAATGGCTTTGCTTTTTTAGCGGTAATACGGTGTAAGAATTCTTACATAAGGCAGCAGCGAGTTGTGATGACTCATCTTATGTTTTCTCTTTCCTTTGTCTTGAACACATGTAATACAACAGAGGAGGTGGACTACACCAGCACTCACTCAGGCTGGTCTCTGAGGGCACTACTGCCTAATTTTGCAGTAATAAATACAGCAAATTGAGTTTAAGGAGATTCAACCACAGCTGCTTTCTGCTGTGAGTATTCAGTCTCATCTCCTTCCCAAACTATCAAGATATATATATATATATATATATATATATATATATATATATATACACAGATGTGTGA
>JAPXVT010000006.1:26350227-26361713 GCA_029823135.1 Acanthurus reversus | reverse complement strand
TTCTTTCTGCTTCTGTCTGAAATCACTTTTTTCTTTTTCCAACAATTAGGCAATATTTCATCATGGAGTGCAGTGACAGTGTAAGCTCCATGCTAGCTCCGAAAGCTTGACAGACATAGCAACAGTAACTAAGGGGGCGTGGCTTAGTGAAGGATCAATTAGCCAATGTTTGCTGATATAACGGTCGGGCCAGTAGTTTTGTTTGTTTGTTTGAATCAACTGAAATATGTCATACTGAACATTTGCGGATGCATGAACTAGAGCCAGAAAAAGTTCATCAGAAGACCTGTCTTGATGTTTACTGCAAGTATTATCTTTTTTTAAATTCAAGCTATCAGATTCTCCCCTTTCCTCTTTAAACCATTCATTTTGCTGCAGTCAAACTTAAAAATTGTTCAGGTTTTTTAAGTTTAGGGTTTCCCTGTTTCCATGTATTTCAAGATTTCCTGTTGTGAACACAACACTCAATAACATATTTGTAATGAAAACTCTCAAACCACTTTTTTTCCCCAGTATCTATCCCTTGTTTTTGTCATTTATCACCTTCTTCTTGTCCCCCCTCCCTACCCTCTTTCTCCCTCTCTCTCCATCTCTGGAGACGGGCCACTGTGAGGCCTTTGCGTGCAGAGCGTGAGACTGCTCTGATGAAACTGCTTAATTTAACCAAGAAGATAAATTAGCGCCGCATGGCTCACAAATGCAAAACACCACCACCCATGCACCACTGAATGAGTGTTTGGTAATTTACTTTTTTGTGTGATTTTTCATAACATAATGGATCATGCTGAGACGGAAATGAGGAATATGAAGCAAATCAACTCATGGATTTGAAACCACAATTCAACAACTTACAAGTGAGACATGTTTTATTGAGCTACCAGAGAATTCACACCAGTCAATTTACTTTTTTGGGCAACTCCTGTTGAAGTCTCATCTCGGATCCTTGTCTGTTGGCAGATTGAAATGCTGCTCGAGGCTCCGCTGGGAAATTGTGAACAAGACAGAAATACACCAGAGCCTCTTGGGAACAGGAGGAAACGAATTCTGACACACATACAGAGCAACGAAAATAACATTTATTAACATCAACAGCAGACATCTGCGAATGACATTATGGTGCCTGTTATTAACCTGTGGGGACATTCAGAGGAGGCAAGTGGGAGAACTTTCTGACGTCACACAATCAGATGTATCATATTCCTGCGCAGTGTCCGCCATTTGTTTTAAAATCTCCCACATTGTCTTAATTTCAGACCTCACAGCTGGTGACAGAATGAAACTGTGGATACAGGAAACTTTCTAATTGAATAGTTTTCCTGACTAAGCAGCAGGGATTTTATCTTCTTTTTGATGTTATCTCAGAGGAACATTTTTAACAGTTGTTTCATAACAACACACATAAAGCCATGACAGTGAAAAGTAGATGACAAAACAATATGATGTAACACAGTACAGTGAAACAACACAGTACAGTACAATCGAAACAGTTTAAGGAAAAGCTCACCCAAAAATGAAAATTCAGTCATTATGCGCTCGCCCCTCATGCTGGTGGAAGGTTGTGTGAAGTTTTTTAGTCCACAAAATACTGCTGGAGTCTCACAGAAAAAAGGTGTTGCAGAGATCTCCCCAAAAATTAATGAATGGAGATTTGGATTGAAGGGTAACAAAACCATAAAACGCCTCCATATTGCTTGTCAGAAGTAAGTAATAACAGAAATTGACTTAAGTTTCATTTTGGGGTGAACTATCCCTTTATGTCCTGTTACACACTGAGCATCTTTTTTTTTTTTTTTTTTAACTTCCTCTGTCTTGTTAGGCCATCTTCACATCATGACCTTTGTATACAAACTTCCACTTATTTTCACTGTCCTGTCCTTATTTTGCAGACTTTCCTTAGATAAAATTTACATTCATAATTCGGGCTGAAATGCATTGCACATTCCTTTTTAGCATGTTAGTTTAGTGTTTCAATATTCAGTTTTGCTGTGGCCTATTGAGTACACAAGTCTGCAGAAGTGTGAATCCCTTTGATCATAAAGTCTCGTCTTGGCACTTGCCTAAAATCACTTTGCATGTCTTATAAATGTCTCAAATTATAAAAAAGACAAAAATTCAGTTAAGTTACTTTAAAAGATTGCATCATTTCGAAACAATCATTTCATGTTGAGAATTTAATGAGTCTGAGCAGCAAAACAAGCAAAACACTTGGAGCAACTATTTCAAACCTTTTGCGCCTTTGAGCTCGACCCCTCTAACCTCAACCCACTCACTGTCCTTGGTTAATTTAAAGTTACAGTTTGGTGCATCAGAACCCATGTCACAATATCTGCTGGCCTCATAAAAATGTGTGGCTTGGCAGCTGAATCCCCCCAGGTTGCCTTTCTCCTTCATAAATAAGTCAACAGGGAGAGTCACGTCTTTAAGGAGATGAGTTAGTGTAGGTTGGTAAAGTAATGACTGAGAGAAAATCCTCTTGAAAACATTGTTATGTAGGCTAAATGTTGGTCATTTGTGCTGATGAAAAGATGTGATCCAACTGTGAAAATATGAACTGTGAATTGATTTGTTTTTCTTTGAATCTGATCACTTGTCCTAAATAACCTTTGTTTACTCTATCTAAACTGGCTGATAACTTCACTGGCAGGGTTATCAGACTAGGTGGCTCAGTGAAACAGAAGTGTCTGACAGATAGGCTTTTAGTTGGGTTGACAGACTGATCAGAAGACAGTAACAGGCTGCAAAAAGAAATGACTCTGGTAGACACTGAGCTGCCGTTATGAGAGCCTCAAGCAGACTGGCAAAGAGATTAATATGGATAGGGTGATCTAATGTTCTTTCAGTCCTCGAAGCTTGCCTTGAGGCACACTATGGGCACAGCCTTTAATGTCATGAAAAGACACATCGCTGTGTGTAACCTGCCTTCCCTTAACAATGTCATGTTGTTGGTTTGGGGGCTGCCAGGAGCAGTTGCAGTACAGATGAGAGAAAATTCTAAAATAATAAGATAACAAATGAAACTGAATCATTATTTATATTATCATGTGTATTAGGCTATGAGAAATTACAATATATAATATAAAAAACTCATCAAAATGTAATTTGCCATGTATGATGTTTAATAGCCTGCTGGTCAAAACATCATCCATTACATCATAAGCTGTCAGCCTTTACCAACGCCTGCCACAAAGCTGCTCTGTTCCTGAAATTTAGTGTGCCAGTCGCCTCGTTAGCATCCAGCTAGCTAGTGCTAACAAAAAAAAAAAAAAAATTGATATGTCTTTGAAAAGAAAAAGATCTGACACTATTAGCCAAGCTAACGAAAAGTCAGCTGCAAAGAACTGAGGGCAAGTATGAGGCATTATGCATACTGTGATGTATGGCTTTACTGCTGCACATGGTCTCTCTTGCAGTAAAGAGCCTCTTCTGTAAGCTAATTTCATATGGGAACCCTGCATGAAAAAGTTTGGGAATCCCTGGGCTGCACACATTATAAACCACAAATTGAAATGTAAATATGTTGCCTCACCCAGCCATTACCTCTCAAAAGTGCTGGCTACCTAGCTTGCTAGTAAATTAGCAGCTAGCATAATACCACAACACTAATGTTATGTTGTAGGCTAGTCTGGCACAGTTTGTGAGCATTATGAACCTCACATAGAAGAATTAAAAAAAAAAAAAAAATATATATATATAGTTCAAAACTGCCAGCTACCTACTTAGCTTCTAAACAACATAGCCTGACTGAACTTGGTAGTGTTGTCCACTTAATGACATCAAAGCTTTGCTAATTGTTAGCAAAGGTTAATCTTTAGCCTATGCCAATCTTATTCCATTCATAATTTAAAGTTTATGGTTCCTTGCTGTATAAAAATGTACCAACAATAATAAATCCATTGACCCAAATTGATCTCCAAATGCATCATGCTAAGCCGTTTAATCAAGGACAGTAGGACAACTTCAAGAATTAACTAACCAGTTAACATCAAATAGTCTTAATGAACAGCTGCTATATCTAGAAACCTACAAAGAAGGGTGCTGCTGCATGGAGAGGAATTTAGCTGACAATGCGTTCAACAGCTTCAAGGCAATGAGAAAGTAGAATGCAGAGGTCATTTATCTAATGGTAAGAGCTTTATTTTTTATCCTCGTTGGCAGCATTGATTGAAGGAACTGTTGGATGAATGACAAGCAAAAAATGCGAAAGGGTATGAAATCAATTATCAGTGGAGGAGCCTTGAATTAAAAATAGACAGATGAATGTCAGTTAAACGCAAAGTCTTTTACTCCTTGTGCTTTGCTCTGCAGGAGCTCAGGTTCTGTCTGGTTAACTTTGAGTTTTGATCTGATGTGAAATAATGTTACCTGAACAACAAAATAACATTTGTGCTCTTTCTAACTCTGTGTTTACTGGTTATAATAGGTCTAGAGCTTATACCTCTGGGTCTAAGGGCTAAAACGTCAACATGGCAATGGTCCTTTTCCGAGCTTAACTGTCATGGCACAAACACATATTATCTTTCCCGTAAGTGTTAACTGCTCTTGAAAGCATATGTCTGGCTCTGGAGGGTGAAAGAAGCACTCTGATTATTCATTATTTAAGTCCATGTGGCAGGCTGTGGGGGTTAGATGGCACTTTTCTCAAACTTGCATGTAGAAAATTGGATGTTAACAAGAGTCCTCCTCCCCCTCCAAAGACCAGTTATATGACAGAGCTACAGACTTAAATCAGATCAACTAAAGCTGCACTCGAGAGCTTTGAGACTTGACTGCCTAAAAACGTGTCTTGTGACAAGTCTTAACGATTGATATCCTGGACCAGTAAAAAATCAGAAGGACAACAGGCCTTGCATAACCACACACATTGAATATTTAATTATTAGGCCTGTAATGTGAAATGACATGTGGTCAACACTGAAAAAAAGGACTGCTGACAGGAAAATCAATTCAGAATTCAGAATTCAAAATTTGTATTACCCTAATGACACTTGAGTTGAGTTTTCTTGAATGACTTGGCTCTTGCCTCAAATAACTTGCCACATGTCTTCTATGTTTGAAATTCCTTGAACTTTATATTAGTCCAAATGAGCGCCAGGACTGAGTGTGTGTTTGGGAACATGTGACACAGTCATCGAACTCTGGTGCAGACCAAAACGGACGTACCGACACCCACTAAAGAGGTGGTGTCGGTCTGATTACAAACGAACTTTGATCCATTTGTGGTATGAACAGGATCCAGTCTTGATTCACCCCAACTGCAGAAGAATTGCAGATTTTTTAACTAAACCAGCTCCTGTAGCCAGCTGTGCTGTGCATCATGGGCTGAGGATGACTTTGTAAACAAACATTAACAGTTTGTTGTGACAAAACATGAATTGAGGGTTGACCTAGAGCAGTGACGAAATAACGTTGCCTCATTTTGGCTGACGACCCTACAGCCCAACAGCTAGAAAAAACACGCACAAATCTGGAAGTGTTCAAAATGTTTAGCAAACAGCTGAAGTAGAGGGGATTTGACCGACCAACGAACGAAATGACAGCACCCACATGGCTTTTGCTAATACATTCTGGTTAGCTTGAAATTTAGCCTGTGTGAAACCAAACTGAACTAAAGGAAAATACAATGAGTATCAACTCATCCACTGATTCGGACCAAGTGAACCGAACCACAGGCGTGAAAACATCCTCAAATTACTTAAGACATGATTTGTACTGGTCTCGGCCTCTGACTTGTCCTGATTTACTTGAGACTTGACTTGCACTTGATACAAATGTCAAATTAATTCTCTCACTGAATGAGAAGCAGCTTAGATTAATTTGTGTGCTCTGATTGTCTGTTTGTAGCTTACCTCACTCATGGCTTTTGATTCATGCTGACTCATCCTCTGAGAGAACCAATACAAAGATACTGTTGTATGACGACTGCACCTGCAGTTATTTGTCAGTGCTGTGTGAAACAAGGATAGTGATAAGAGTGTACAAACACAGAGATATTCCACAGGAGGCAAAGCTTTGTGACGTGTAAACATAAGCTCATTGTTTTGTTTACATTTTTCTGAATATATCGTCTGCTTTCTTAAAAATTCCACATTTCAGCAAACGACACAGAACCTAGCACATTCATTATGACTCAACGCTGTGTACGAAGACATGCAGACAAATAAGCCTTTTGTTACTCAAGAGAAACATAAGTAGGCCTACCAATCCTCAGTGTATCAGGTACATTAATCAGACATTTTATTTAACATTTCATAATGATCGTAATCATAAGAAGTCACTCCTACAGAAAATTCTTCATTTCATAGCAAACGATTCCCTTTGTTTTCCGAGGGCTTTTGGCACAAAGTACAAAGTAAGATCATGTAGGGGAGTGTGGGTGTGTTTTAAAAGTGTGTTTTGCTGACAGGCAGGGTACAGGTCAATGAATCTATAAAGGGAAGAGAGCATTCAAAAATATCAATGAGGAAACAGTTCACACAACACACTCTAGCACACTGGGAGATCACAAATCAATACAAACCTCAGGTCCATGATACACAAGCTGTGCTTTAGGCTATGGCAATGTTCAGCAGAGATGTGTGTTGGCTAATCCATTGCTTCATATTCTCTCTGCAGTTAATCTTGTGATTTTTCTTCTCTTAGTTCTATTTTGCTTTCCACGTTTTCACATAACTGCCTCAATTGGATTCCATCAATACGGTAATTGTTGGTATTTTTGAAGCAAATAACAGAGTTGTTTGAGGAAGAAAAATCTGAGAATATGAGTGTCTGCAGTCTCAGAACTTCTTTCTCTGTATGTTTTCATTCTTAACTACTTTCACCTGTGTCCATTGAGATATCTTCATTTCAGTTACCTGAGGATTGAAGCAGCAGAACTGTGACTGTCCTCTCTTTGTTGTGCTGTCTTTTGCTGTAATCTCTTGTAGCACATTTGCTGACCTTTAGTGTGACATCATAAGGCATTTGCGGACCACAGAAACCATTTCCTACTTCTAGGAGCTTAGTTCTTAGAACCTCCTGTTTCATTACATCCGCACAGCAGGAACCGTGAACTATTATAGCTCTTAGGACTACATTTGCAGCACGTGAGGAATCATAGTGACTTAAGTGTATGTTGATTGGTTGAACTCAGGAGCCAGCGCCTGCAACCACCGTTTATAAAACCTGACAGCTGATTATCACCAACCTGACATCATCACCACGTATTAGACAAAACCATGGAGCGGTAACCAGAGGTGAAAAGTAATAATTACATCTGCTCGCGTCACTTTAATTGAGTAGTTTTTTGTGTACTTGTACTTTTTGAAGTAGTTTCTAAAATCTGTAATTTTATATATACTTAAGTAGATTTTGTTTGAAGTATTGTACTTCACTACATTTTAAATTACATCCGTTTCTTAGTAAAAAAAAAAAAAAAAAGCTGAAACGATAAGTTTCTCCATGTTTTCTATGAATGGGCATTGACTGTCCATGATTGGCTCAGGCTGACTAACTGCAACGCCAGAAGGTGAACAACAGTCAGTAGCACACACCCAGGTGGCAAAGGGGCATTTTTTGTGCAGACATGGAGCAGGACGAAGATAGAGAGATGATATAACAACCCCCCAGAAAGTAACTAACTTTTACTCTGAGTACAATTTAAATGAGCTCCTTTTTACTTTTACTTGAGTACATTTTTACACCAGTAATTTTACCTCTACTTAAGTAAAACTTTATTAAGGTAACAATACTTCTACTTAAGTAGATTTTTTTTCTTTACTTTTTCCACCCCTGACGGTAATGCAGCAGCCTTCATTTGTTGTTGTTGTAAGTCGAATCGAAGTGACGTTAGGATATCAACTGCTGGCCAGTTTACATATCTAGAGGGTTCCTATTGGCAGTGGGAATGCCAACACACAAAAAAAGCCCTTAAAGGTGTACAATTTCCCAGAAAATCACCAGTGGACAGTTCCTCTCAAATAGTTCCTAGAACTGTTTGGTCCGAAAATGCCTCCTCTCCTCTCCTCCTGCAGTTCTCCTGCTGGTTCAGTGTGATGTATGCTATGGAAACATATCTCCTTTTTCAAATTAGAGGAGAGACTGAGTGCTGGGCACAGTGCGCAAAGACATTGAGGACCTGAGGCCAGAGTGTGTGATGAGTCAAGGAAATGAAATAAAAAATTAAATGGAGACACAGTCTACCCCTATTTTTGCATTGTTTGTCGGCTGCATGATTCAGACTGTAGATTTCAAATATAAGTACATCTGTTACAATCAAGCTTCTGGATGAAATTAATTTAGTGAATGGTTTGTTGTCTTGATTGTATTACAATGACATTCTGGCAATCCACTTGCAGATATTAACAGTATATGTATGTACACATAATATCTGATGTACCTGGTTTCTTAACGGAGGTCAAAGTAATTGTTTATTGTATCACAGTCAGTATGTACAACAGGTCTGTGTTTGCTGCTGTTGGCAATTGATGGTCTCCAAAAATAGTTGATATATCTTGAATGTATAATAGCAGTATCACAACATCCAAAGTTCTTTGAAGCAGTTTATCTTTCATAACTACAGTTTTGTTCCTTCAGTCAGTATCAAAGTCCACATTTAATTCAGGTGAGTAGTTCAGCCCAACTTTGCTTTGCAGCCAAGTAAATGATTTAAAGCCACTTTTGACTGTTGGTGCAACAATAGATGGGAGCTACAATGGCTTATATTGATGTCCAGTCATATTGATGTACCACAGTTAACTGTAGTAGGGTCAGTGTCTCTTGTTCCTCTTCAAGGGCCAATAAAATTATCCTGGTTCTACTGAAACTCCAAACACTCAGGAAAAAAGTTCCTTTGGTCACTGAGGGGGAATATGATGCAGCCTTCGGACCAAAAAGTATCTCTTGTCTTTAGTCCTACAACCTCTGCCCCTCGATTTGTCTTCACTATCCTACACAATCCCCTCGCTGCGTTTGCTCCTCCACACCACCAGGGCCGTCATGAGGAGGGTGACCAGGATGGGCACCACGATGAAGGGACCCAGGATGCGGTTTGGTGGGTCCCTGAGAAGCCGTCCGGACAGCGAGCAATCGTGGAAGTAGTGCTTGTGGACCCTGATGAAGAACTCATCCACTAGCCTGTTGGGCCAGAAGCACTCCATCTTCAGGGCCACCAGATATGTGCAGTTTGTCAGCTCGCCATAGAGTCTGCAAGAAAATGGGCAAACAATTACTGTCACAGAAGTACAAAATTGGGTCATCAGCTCAGTGGCCTTGTGGTTACAGTGTCCGCCCTGAGACTGGGAGGTCTGGGTTTCATCCCCAGCCGAGTCATACCAAAGTTTATGAAAATGGTACCTGATGCCTCCCTGCTTGGCACTATGCATCAACAGTTGGATTGGGGGTATGTCCCTGTGACATACATGTCCAGGGGGTGTACTCTTACATCGAGCCACCTCACGCTGCAGAAACAGGAGAAAGGCTCCTGGTCAATTGGCCTTCATGGCTCTTAAAAGGCTACTTCAGTAAAAAAGCTACGCAATGGTCACCAGTAAACAAAGTGCAGTATAAAAAAGGTATACAAATTTACAGGCAAAGATGCAACAACATTTGTAGTTGCACAAAGAACTGTAAGTCAGGCTCTGTTGGCATTACATTTGGTGAAGAGCACCATATGATTTCCTTAGGACTCAAAACTCAAAGTTCAAGACTTAGGACTGGTCCTGGGACACGCTGGTGGTGACAAGGGACTTAAGTGCAAAGATCCAAGACTTCATGTGAAAAACAGTGACTTGGTTCCACCTTTGTCATCACTAACTTTTGATTGGTTGCAATATGGACCAGGATGAGGACAACGTAGGGAAATTATCAGATCATTTTTGGTCAGGCAGATAACACAGTGAGAAAAGAGTCAACTGACCTTCTCCTAGCCTTCACTTTCCCTTGATAAATGTTACTTTAGTCAAAATTTGTTCTTATGTAGACTATACGCAGCTACCACTTTAAACTTAACTTAATTTACTTCTATTTGATCTATTTTTGTATATTCCTCAGTATCAATGAAACAACAGCACCACGGGACTTAAGCTTGACCTTGGACATGTTGGACAGATGAGATGTGTAACCAGGAGCTTCCATACTGTCCAGATGGCTTTAGATACAAAACACTTGTCCTTCACCAAGACTGTCCGGGTAAAAAAAAAACCCCAGTAAGAATGGGGAGTCTTGTACTGATTGGATTTTGTTAAGACTTGGCTGATGTGTGAGTGTGTGTTGCTCCTCCTGATGAGTCAATCCCAGGAGTCCACCAGCCCATAATTTAGGTAATGACCCATGATTATGACTGAGCACACAGAGGACACTGTAACTGCACAAATTAAGGTCTTATACATCATAACACTTATGCACAAAAGGCTGGAGCAGCAATTCACACTAATAGAGACCACACACATACACACAACATGTACAGTGACAACAAATTGACTGAAGCTGACCGAGGGCATGGCCAGGCAACCCCCCAACAGTTTCCTGGTATCTATAGCTCTTTATATTATAGGGCTTATTACCCCTCAAGGCGGAGGGGGGCAAATAGGATTATGATGATTTTTCATGTAGATTTTCAAGGAAATCAAAGTTCACTGCGCCAATCACTTCACTACCAATCAGTGCCACATAATGAATAACCTGCATAAGATAATGGGGTTCTAACTAAAGGTACTATTTGTTACATTTTAGCACCAATAAAACACCACCGATAATTTGGGTGTCAGATGTTTTTTTTTTCTTAAAAATCAAAAAATAGTGTCTCTTTAGTAGCATTGATGTTTGTTTTTTTTTTTTTCAAAACTCTGAACCTAATGTAGAGTGCCTAAGTCCTACCCTTCTTCTTCTGGTCCATGAGACCTTTTTTCAGAAAAATTCTGTACAGTAGTCAATGGACAGAGACAAATTATTTTTCCTGTTTAAATGGTGCTTTCAATCTCAGATATGTTGCTTGTCATTTTAAAAGATAATTTTACAAATCACCCACTGGCACGTCTCTTGTCTCCCACAATATACATCACCAACACTAACATGGCTGTAGCACAGTTTCTTTTGTTCCTTCAGAACGAGGGAAAATTGATTGAAAGAGGTAGAAATCTTTACAAGCATGACAGTTCTGTATGAGATCGTTGTCAAGATGTCATTTACACAACGATCAAGTGTGTAGTCTTTCTAAATACGCATTGTCAAAGTCTTATACTTCAGCAGTTATGTAATAAACTGCGACTTTCTTGACTTGCAAAATTATCGGTAATATGTAAACCAGAAACAGCTGCTTGTTTGTTTTGTGAAGCAACTGCAAGAACTGTTTCTGGGTTATACGCCGTGTCAAACTTTGTGTTTTATTGTCAGTACATGAGAGGACACTACTAAATATTCGTTGAGTTTCACGTCTTTTAAAACGAGTGTTTATTGTGTTTTTCGTCAGATTAGCTGAGTGCACATGCTCCTCCATCGTTTTCAGATGTTTT
>JAPXVT010000006.1:26138323-26151858 GCA_029823135.1 Acanthurus reversus | reverse complement strand
GGTTAATTTCTGATACATCTGCATTTGTCATTAATTACAGCAAATATTGAAGTAGACCGGCATTATACTCTCACAACACAATGATGTTTCCACACTCTGCAGCGCACTCTTTCAGCCCAATACAATGCTTCAGATAAAATTCACAGACAAGCTGCCTTGTCCAATTTTTAGCGAGTTGACCCTCATTTCAAAAGCCTGTGTAGACACATTAATTTTGGTGGAAAAGCGGCATCAGACTATGCAGACAATTATATTACTGAACAAGCAATAATCTACTGATAATTTATTTTCTTTTGCAGTGCTATAGAAAACAAAGCAAAATGTAAATGGTAAAAGTGATCATATCATTGGAATCAAAATGAAGAGGTTTACAAAGTTTACTTGCCAGAACAATAGCCTACTGCATATCCTTGCAGCTAGGAATGTACAGACAATACTGTCTTTAAGTGTCCAAAATACAAGATGAAAGAAAGTGTCTACATCCAGTGTCCACTGTGGTAACAAAAATGTGAAATTGTTTTGTTTTTTGTTTTTTGTTTTTTGTTTTTTTTCAAAAATTGCACAAAGCAAATTTTAGAGGAGCCATGCTTGTGTATAAAGTCTGTTGAAAATTTTCAGAGACACAGACTGGCCCAGAGTGGCACAAATTAAGTATTTGCTCAAATTCTGTGGCTTTATGAATCTGAATCTCACAAATGAAAAGACACAAAAGGAAAAAGGAGAGAGACTCAAGGGAAGCAACTAAACAGCTGGCTAAGCTGAACACACACGCAGTTACACTCCCACAGACACAGTTGCTGTATCTGTTGCTAGCATACAGCTCAGTTTGAGACAAATAATAGACAGCACAAATGGTGCTGATGCAGTTAACTTTGTGTTTTGTCCTAACATACCAGATAACATGCAACATGTGCGTAAATTCTCAAGAAATGCAACCAAAATAAAGAGAGAGACAGTTCATCCGAGTCAATATTCTGTACATTTTCAGAGGGAAGTGCCAGCATGCATCCTGAGTCAACATTGGAGGGTACTGAAAGGAAGAGTGACAAAACCCAGTATCTGTACCGGCAGCTGTGTCACATTGACAAAGAGCTGAGTCAGCTGGGATCCTCCAGCTTCCCATCACCTCACAGCTACAGCCAGGCCCTGCAGCAAGTCCAGGGCATGAAGAGCCTTCTTGAAGCTCAGCTCATCAACAGCGTCAGCCTAGAGGAACATACAGAGAAGTACAAACCTCAATCATTTACAAGATAATGCGGATGGATTTTGCATGTGAAAGCCCATTACAAAAAAAACCCCAAAAAACAAAAAAAACCCATACATATTCATTTTTTTCTCTCCAGAGTACACCAGGACCTGGAAAGGGACTTGATAGCCTATAAAGTTTAGAATTAATCACCTTGGAAACACTATACTTACAGCATGCATCTATAATGATCATACTTACAGTATGTTATGATGCGTCTATAGTGCTGTATACTCACAGTTACAAACAGGCTTACTCAATAAAGGTAATATCAGACAATAAACTTTAGTGGACGTCATAACTTCTAATGTTATGTTAACGTTTGAAAGTTGAAAGCAAAAAAATTCCATGAGATTATATACTTAACTGAAATGCAGTAGGCCTACTTGCACCCAATAAGAAAGCTGTATTTGATTAAATGGCGTCCATTCACTCATTTCACTCACAGGTTGAACGCGGCAGACAACACTGATAATGATGGTAGTCAGAAGAAAAGACTTTGCTGTCACGGAGGGCTTCCGTGGTGGTTCATTTTTTTTGGCTGGCTGCTGGTGATTGCATCCAGTGTTGTTTCGGGATATTTCACAATGCTCTATGGGTTGAGATTTGGGAGAGAACGTTCCATAAATTGGTTGGTGTCCATGATCGTCTCCTTCTTTCAGAGCATCCTCGTCATCCAGCCATTGAAGGTGGGAAGGTGAACCTCATGAAGAACCAAGAATGCAAAATATTTAATTCAGTTACGAGGGAAGATCTGTAATAACTTACGTTCATGCTCTTACCACAGGTGATATGTCTTGCAGTCTTCTTTGCACTTGTAATAAAGAAAGTAGACGAGGAAGATTATCAAAATGTGGAGTTTGTCCGATCTGTCAGAAATCCAGGTAAAAGAAGAACACTCCCAAAAATAAATGTTAGTGCTCTAAAATTCAGTCATACAACAAACAACTCTTCAGCCACAGGTAATTGTGAGGACGGACACACATTCAGACAGAATAGCAGCCTCTACGAGCCTCCTGCTCCTGCAGACATTGAGAGGATGAGACGTCAAAAGATTATGGAACAGAAAGCCTTTGTCATCCTCAGGGAGATTCTGAGTAAGTCTATTACTCTAAATTACCATCCTAATTTCCCATGCATAGTCCACTGTATCAAACAGAAGTTTGCCTTTACTTTGTTTCCAGCAACTTTCACTCTATTTTTAAATTAATATGTGCTGTTCTGTGGGCAGCCTGTCTTTGATTTAGTAAAAGTCCCTACGAGGAACTATTAGCCGGTTATGAAAAAGCCTAAATTTAGTAAATGATAGGTCACATCTTATCTACGTCTGCAAAATAGACCGCTGGCGAGGAGATTGGAGATTACTGTCATGTCTTACAAGTCCCTTGCCCAGTCCACTCAGTCAGCAGAAACGCTACTAAACACTCAGCGGCACACAGATCAGAAGAGACAATTTGTTGTTTATGAGCATAATCAATCTGCTGTTCTTGTTTTTACCATCTATGGTTGGGAGCGAAGGCTATTTTCTTTAGATAGTTTCAGTATTTTGTGTTTATGGTCAAACTGGACCTGTGCAAATAAGTGTTGTTTCTTTCACTCTCTTCTTAAACAAATGCATGCGCTAGAAAGATCTCTACGATAGTAAGTAGAACCGCTTTTGTCCACCCACGCTGCTATAATCAACACAAAATAAAAGTTCCTCAGAGGGGCTTTAAACTTAGCTGAGCTTTCTTTCTAGTCTGCTTTCTTAAGTTGTTCTTTTATAGTAATTCAAAGTTTAATCATCTCTGAGGAAAAGTAATGTGAATGTAAGAAACTGCAGTATCTGCATTACTTTAGCTATCATTTTTTTACTTGGAGAACTTTAATGGACTTAATTTGTTGCAGCATACATTGGGTTTATGTGGATGTTGTTGCTGGTGGCGTACGGCCAGAGAGACCCAAATGCTTTTCTCTTGAACCAGCACATACGAAACTGCTTCAGTGGAAATACTTCAGACAGCATGAGCCTTGCAGATGTGTTCACTTGGGCCAACACATCTCTGCTCAGTAACCTTTTTGGAGTTTATCCAGGTAAATGTGCACTATTAAGTTTTTGTTGTTGTTTTTTTTAAATTGTTCTGTCTCTCTTTGTGTCTCAGATAGGACAGAGCTCCCTCTGTACACTGCTTTGTACAAAGTACAATTGATCTGATATTTTGGAGAAAATTAGTAAAAAATTTTCTAACGATTTTCTGTGTCTTGAACCATCAAGACTGGGGTCACCATTTTTAGCAATTCATAACTTTTTTTGCGATACTTGATACAAAGCCAGAATAGAAGTTTTTTTTATTGAGTTAAGGAACATTTTACCAAAAACTTGTTTCCTTTGTTTTTATTACAAAAAATGCACTTGCTTTGCTTTGTTAGCAAAATCATGTCAAAGCAATTGTGAAGTTTGTTTTTGGGATCTTTTGTGGTTGACCAAGGTCATTATGTGCTGAAAGACTTTTTTGTATAATTAGCAGTTGTGTACTTTTTTAAAAAAGCAGACTTCCCACTCCATGCTTTCAGCTTAAGCAGCAAAAAATTCAGGGTTGGGGAGCAAGATGCTTCTAATATCTAATTTCTTATTGTTACATCTTTTATTATGACACTGTTTTAACTGATGGTTAGGATTATAAAGTCGCTCGGGAAGGCTGACAGAAAAAGGAGCAATTAACAATTGGCAAATTATTTCAGTGAACCAGACGTCTCATTAGATTTCTTTACAGAAACTACAGAATACAAAATAACTGTAACCCACCTAGACACTCAAAATGAACCAAACCGGCTAAATATAGTACTGATATCAGTAAATACTGGGTAAACTCCAACCTGTACCTATGGTTAGAAAACTGGCCAAGAAAATGGGTTGGTTTGTAATGATTAAGGTTTTTATTAGGACAATATTGGTTGCAGAAGTCATACAGCAGCTGCCACGTTGTCTTAGTAAACATCCAGGCATCCACAACCTTATTATTCATGTTGGCTGTAATGACACAAGCAACAGTCCAAAAACAGGATATTAGCCGTCTTTTTCATGAGCTTAAAAAGTGTGGAAAGTCCATCTTCATTTCTGGTCCAATCCCAGTGCTGGGCCGACACATCAGTCGTTTCAGCTGGCTGCTCTCTTTCCACACTTGGCTACAGTCAGTCTGTCCATCACACAACTTGACTTTTATTGATCATTTTAACCTGTTTGGGGAACGAGCCTCCTTTTTTTGGCAGAAACAATACCCTACCCAGTTGTCACAGCACTCGTGTGCTGTCAGCAAACATTATCCATGCAGTTTTAATGTTGTGCCACTGACTGGCCGACAGCATACTGTCATTGATTGCACCCCCTCGTCCCCAGTGACCTCGTAACCCCCCACTGTGACATCAGCTCTACCTACAGGCCAAACAACTACCATCACATCTCAGAGCGTCTCGGCATCCCAGCTATCACTAACAACAGACGACTCAAAGCCTTCTTTTCCAAAGTTAATCTTATAAACCTTCAGCGAATGTCACACCAACCGCAGGCTGTTTTATCAAACTCTAACTCTGTTTTAAAATTAGCTGTTTTTAATATCTGTTCTTTAGCTCATACGTAACTTAATCACATTTCACCAAATGGATTTATACTTCTACTGGAGACATGGTTAGATAATAGCTGCAGTGCTGCACTGTGGCTGCCCACTGCTCCTCAGTGATGGGGTAAATGCAGAGACCAAATTTCACTGTACGCTGTATATGTGACCAATAAAATACCTTTTACCCTTTAGAGTAACTAATCCTCCACTGCAGTATTCCTGAGACCTTACATCAGAAGAAAAATTGTAATGATTTTGCCCATTTCTTTCACCCCAAAAATGGTATGTATCAGACCAATGGCCTTTACACACCAACTGCAATATTTTTTTATGTAAGATTAATTTGCACAACAGTAATATTTTTTGAACTGCTGTTTGGGCATGAGTATTTTTACACGGAACGCGAATATCATGCTGAGAAAAAGGGACCCTTTCATTGTTCGGATAGAGGTCGATTTTCTGAACTTTCGCACTAGGAACAAAGATATCAATCATTCCCAATGGTTGTGTGGAATGAACGTCACATCTGTCTCTCACTGCAGAGCAGAAGTTTACATGGCTAGCGCTATGATTTGAGAGGAATATCAGGCTCTGGCGGACTATTAAATAAGTGACTGGGCACGTACTGTTTTTTGGTGATTACAACTTGTGGGGAAGAATAGGAGCCTTAAGTAGGAGTCTTTCTACCGCTGTATGCGGTGTTGACCTGAGACACAGATATGCATAACAAGCTGACGCTCAGGTTGAGGCTACAGTCCATCTTTCTGTCTTCAAGTGAGCTGTCAAAAGTGTTTCACAAATTCGTATTCCTTTGTTTCTGTCACAAATTTGTGTCACTGCTGCGGTGAATAGTTTTGATGTGAAAAATCACATCTGACCAGTTTGCATTTTCATCTTATTTATTAGTAACGCACCCAGGAGACTTAAGTACTTAAGTATTAGTTCTACTCAGCTCACTAAAGACGTTACTTCCTTGTTACAGTCTGAGATAAGAACAGTCTCTAGGTCTAAATTCAATGCGATTAATGTCATTACTCTTGAGGAAATAGTGTGCAATCTGAAAACATTCACATGCTCACTTGATATTTTACCCGCAAGCTTTTTTTAAATATGGTTTTTAGCAGTTTGGCAGTGGATCAAGTGCATATTGTAAATGGCTCACTTCTCTCTGGCATCTTTCAAGTGTCACTTAAAACTGCACTTGTAAGTCCCCCTCTGAAAAACATAAACTTGGATAATTCATCACTAAACAACTATGGGCCACTCTCCAATCTTCTATACACAAGTAAAATAACAGGAAAAAAGTCTATAATCAAATCAGTAATTTCCTGCAAACAAATTATGTCCTTGATCATTTCCAGTCTGGCTTCTGTCCACATCACAGCACTGAAACAGCACTCATAAACATTTAAATTGCATTTGCTGTGTTAATGGCTCAGGTAATCTCACAGTCATGGTCTTACTGGATCTAATGACAGCATCAGACGCTGTGGACCGTAAATTAATAGAGAGACTTGAAAATTGAGTTGAGTTTACAGGAACAGTCCTTGAATGGTTCAGATCATATGTGGAAGACAGGGATAGTCAAAATTGGTAACTATGAATCCAGAAGAATCTCGTTGATGTATGGAGTTCCACAAGGTTCCGTTCTTGCTCTCCTCCTCTTCAATCTCTACATACATAAAATTTCCGACCACAACGACGATGATGGTGCACAGATTTACCTGATGCTCTCCTCTAATAATTTTAGTCCAACTAACCTGCTATTTTTGTGCATTGAAAAAATCAACAATTGGATGCATTACATCCTTCTACTTAACATGGATAAAACAGAAACTATTGTCTTTGGAAATAAAAATGGACAAATGGCAATAAGCACCCTCTAAGAGTCCAGAGGAATACAATGTAACAGCCATGTTATAGGCCTTGGTGTAATAATTAATGAGGATCTAAATTTCTGTTGCCACGTTAAAGCAGTAACCAGTTCATCTTTCTGGCACCTTAAAACATTGTCAAATTTGTAAACATTACATCTAAACAAGATCTAGAAAAGATAATTCATGCTTTTATTTCTTGCGGAGTGGACTACTGCAACTCACTTTTTACCAGACTCCCCACCATAAACCGAAGAACAATTGCAACTCATCCAAAATGTGGCTGTCAGAACACTAACAAACACCAAAAAATAGTCAGCTCTAACCCTAACCCCCAACTGTGGCAATTCTTAAAACTAAATTAAAGACCGTTCTTTTTTCTATTGCTTTTAATTAATCATCTCTTATGGCCTACTTATTCTATTTGTTTGTTTTTTTTAAAAAATTTTATACAGATTGTTTATTCATTTATACAGATGTTTTTGTGCTTTCATTTCTCTTTTTTATCACTTTTGTCTTTGTTTTTTTTTACTTCTGCTTGTAAAGCACTTTAAATGACCTCTGTGTATCATAAAGTGCTATATAAATAAAATTGCCTTGCCTTGCCTTACTAGGTATTGCATTAGTGCTACATTAATGTAAAACTCAAATTTGGTGCAGAATTGCAATCTGTTCTCAGAACAGCAATCAACTGATCAAAATGTTTCAGTATGCAACATACAGAGACCATAAACCTTAAATGACTTTCATTCAGTACTACAGCTTAGAAAAAATGAATAAAGAAAATGTATGACGCCATGTTTCAGGATTTATCACAGATGGAAACTCAAAGCTTGTGGGTAATGCTCGTCTTCGTCAGCTGAGAGTGCAGAAGAACTCCTGTCAGATTGACACGTCTATGCTGAAGTTTGTACCAGACTGTCATGCTCCATATTCATGGGAGGTGGAGGACATGGGCTCCTACGACACTGGCTGGAATCCCTCTGTGATGGATAACGTCTCTTCAAGAACCTCCAGTCCATGGAGGTACCAGACACAAGCTCAGCTCAGGGCGCACCTGGTTTGGGGAAAGATGGTGCTCTACAGGGGAGGGGGCTTTGTCGCTGAGCTTGGCCCGGATTTGCAAAATGCCAGCAGGTACGTCCATGAGCAGACTGAATGCATCAATAAAAGAACCAATGGTAGCCAACTGAGAATAATGCAAACTCACAGTTCGGTAAAAATAAGTAAGAGGCTAACACGGTTAAGTAACTGTTGGTAACAAATTCAAGTCAGGGCCAGTAATTGACTCTGATTTTCTGTCTTCAACAGTTCACAAAAATGCCTCTAATAGTAAGTTCAAAGTCTTGTGAAAGTTCAAAAGACATCACTGAAGACATCCAAAGTTGAAAGCAGTAGAGTTTATTCCCAGCAACAAAGGGTTAGGGCTTTCCCAGGAGAGGACTGAATTTAGTCTGCTCTTCACCCAACTTTTATACTAAACAGAGTCCCTCCTTTTGCTATCTATTTTTTAAAAAAATGAACATTTTCTGTCTCGAATCTGTTGGTGTCACACCAAGTCAATGTCCAACTCCACCCCCTCACATTTGGACTTCTTGGTACAAATTTTTATTCGTGTCAGCTTCTAGAGGTTTGGGGACTTGCAAGGTATCTATTGGTGGGGAATTCCAGCCATTGAAGCCCTTATCACCTTATAGGCCTGAGCTGAGCTCCTGGCAACATTAGATTCAAAGAGACTCCAACTGCACAAAGTACAGCCTAAGGTTCTGACATACTTATTTTTTAGCAAACATTTTTTTAAAAATACATGTTATATTTCATCCTTTGATGTAAACTACTTCAAATACAAGTTTGTGTTTGATTACATGTGTTATGTGATTAATATAGTTTGTATTGTAATACATGATGTTTAACATGGCTCTCTAAACATGACATTTCACTCCAACATAACCCTCATTTGTTTGAGCCATCAAAATAATATATTTTGCTGCCGAACCATGCTTGTGTGATTATTATTTAAAGACAAGTGTTAACAATTCATATGGAAAAGAGGTCTTCATTTAAGATACTCTTGTGTGCTTCATTTGCAGCACCCTTGAGTGTCTGTTCAGGAACAGATGGCTGGATACGTACACCAGGGCAATATTTGTAGAGTTTACGGTTTATAATGCTAATGTGAACCTCTTCTGCATCGTCACTCTCATGCTGGAGACCACAGCCATAGGTGAGATTTAGTGTCTCCTCTTAATATAACAATGGTCATGTAATTACATCTTTGTCCAATATATGCAAATGGGATTTTCAGCTTAGTGTAAGAGGATTTGAAGAAGGATATGTAACATCATTGTTGTTAGACCGTTATGTCATATCTGGTTGCTTCACCAACCTCAAATTAATGGAATCATGCTGCTTTTGTTTCCATGAAATTGTTCCTGCTGATTTAGGAGCCTTTCAGTTCAACAGTGATTTGCAGAGCATCCAGCTGTACCGTGCACCTGGCGGTCTCTACATCGTCGTCATGGCTGCTGAGATCATATATTTGCTTTTCATCCTGTATTACATGTTCCTACAGGTAAAGTCTAACATGGCGACTGCAGTCTCACTCATTTCCTGGGTCTTTGTTAATCATTCATTCATCTATTTGAATTCAGGTATATGCGGGGGCTTCACAACTGAGACTGAACATGTAATATTCAGGCAGGGCTCATTAGCCTGTTCACATGAATGCTGCAGCTCTGGCTTTGAACAGAGCAATGCCTTTTTTAGATGCTTTATGTTGTGTTCAAAATGATAAACTTCTAAGTAATGGAGTCCTTTGTATTTCCAAATACAATTTACAGCTGACTCAACACCTTGTTATGCTTCACAGTTCATTTTTCCTGTAATCTTTCAACTTAATGAAGAAAATACAGGAAAATAGCCAGTTGTTATTCTAAGCCTACTATTATTATGTAAGGAAAGAAATATAGGAAGACATTAGCAGTAATGTGATGATGACTGTGCTGCTGTTACGCTGATGTAAGCAGCCTTCAGTCTGGTTGGTTATTACAGTTCCATCTTCCACAGCACAGTTTTTCTTAAGGGCACTGAGTCATATTTGTTTCACCATTAACTGTAATTTCTAAGGCAGTAGGGCCTCATTGTGTGTCCTGCTTTGCAGACAGTGATACAGGAAGTCGTAAATATACTATGCTTGATTTATATATATATATTTTTTTTAAGCTAGCTTTGAAGTTCCTCTGCAGTTTTGGATATGTAACAGTACTGAGATCAAAGTCTCATGCGGATTCACTTAAGCCGGACATACACTGTACAATATGAGCTCGTTTCTGACCTGATTTTGGAGACGTACGATTCATCTTGGAATTGGACCAAAATGCGAGCTTTGTAGCACGTTGCGAAGCCATAAGTCGGTTCACCAAGATCCGTGACTTTTTTCACACTGTGCCTGCATGAGATAAAAAATCCATACTGTCCATGTCTCCCCAGCCACCTACATGTCTTTTTGCACAGGAACCTCTTTTTTAATGTTACGGCACACGGGATAGCACTGATTATCAAGGCAGCACGTCTCTGCTTTGTTAACAGCATCACATTTACATTTTTTTATCATCTCTGCCTGGCATTTGTTAGTGTATGTTAGTGCCTATGTTGGGGGAGGGATTTTGGGAGGCTTTTTGGGTCTTTATTGATAGGATAGCTGGAAAATTAGCCACCAAACAGAGGAGAGTGAGGGAATAACAGGGTAAAGATTCGCGCACCCATTGTGTGATGAGAAACTCTATACAGAAGCTCTCTGGTGTTTATCCTAACCTTTTGATTCAGCCTTCAGCCTACACAGCTTAGAGATGTGTACGTATTTTTAACTTTTTATTGGAGAGAGAGGGAATGACATGCAGCAAAGGGCCTCAGGGTGAAATCGAACCTGTAAGATCGAATCTGCACAATGGGCACCTGCTCTACTAATTGAACTACCAGGGCACCCCTTGTGCAAATTCATTACGGTATGCTCGAGAAGCTCATGGTTGAGGTGATTCACAATTTTTTTTAAAGCCAGTTTGATTGAGTGTCCTGTTTTATACCACTGTTGACTGCTGACTCCTCGCTCCTGTTAACTGGCCGGGGCTGTACATGAGTCAACTCACCTGGCAGAGATTTGCCCTCAACTGAGTGCACTTCTTTGCTTTTTAATGTTTAGACTTTTTTACAAGCCAGTGTTGAGAACCCACAAATAAAGTTTATATATAAACAGTGGTGGACAAAGTACACAACCCTATTACTTGAGTCAAAGTACAGATCCTCTTGGTTAAATGTTACCTCACTACAAGGGAAAGTTGCTCAGTCTAAATTTTACTTGAGATAAAGTACTGGAGTACCAGCTTTCAACAATACTTAAGTATTCAAAAGTACATTTTCTTTCTTGTTGTCAACACACAGATGTTTCAATGTCAGTGCTTTTGGAAAACTCTGATGTATGCTGCAACTCAGCTTTAATGGTTAAAACGGCATCCCAGTCATCAACCGCAACTACTACAACCTCAGACATTTTCATTCGAAATGTTAATCTGGAGTGAAAAAAAAAGTTAACGTTACCATTAACATTTGAAACGATAGGAATCATTTTTCATTTCTGAGATCACAAACATTGACTTCAGACCCCTGCCCATGGGTGCTTCAGTTCGCAATCACCGTTTGCGTCATCCATGGGTTCATCTGGCTCGCCATTATCAACATCAATTAGTTGTTTGCACGCTTGCTTGCTTATGCTGGATCATGCATTTCCTCTTTCACATCAAACCCAGTTGAGAGTGGTTACGGTGATTGGTTTTTCTCCTGTAAGGAACACAGTGTGAGGCCAACTGCGTTTTAGGGGGGAAAAATCAACAGCTAACTTCAAAGCTCAGCTTTAAAGTAACGAGTAATGACAGCCTTCAAAAGAATAAAGTGGAGTCAAAAGTACAATATTTGTCTTTGAAATATAGTGGAGTGAAAGTCAGCCAAAAAACAAATACTCAACTAAAGTACAGATACTCAAAAAATGTACTTAAGCACAGTACTCAAGTAAATCTACTTTACAGTCCACCACTGTATATAAATACTAAATATGACAGAAGATTAAATATAAAAACCTTTATTGTAAGCACAGCCTTTAAATGAATTTGATTAAAATCTGAATACAAACTTGTTTCATAAAAACATATAGTTCAGGAGTATATTAGTCAAAATGTTGAGTTTTTACTGAGAGTTTTTTCAAGACGTCATTATTATGTTACAGTTAAGTGTTTCACAAGTCGTAGTTATTTTAAAAGTAGTTTCTTATGAGTAAGTTCGAAGGATTCTCTTGTGTTACATGTGTCAATCCTCCCTTTTCTTTTCCTGGAAGGCAAAATTACTGAAGCAGCAGCAGTGGTCTTACTTCAGGAACAAGTGGAATCTTCTTGAACTCACCATCATCTTGCTCAGCTGGAGCGCTGTGGCTGTCTTTATCCAGAGGACGCTGCATGGGAACAGCAACATGACCTACTACCAAAATCACAAGGACCAGTGAGACTAACACATACTAAACTTACTTTGTGTCTGATTTTTAAGGAGCCAACATCTTGGCTTTTTGGCCACCGCTGCGAATGTGCAGTGGGCTTTATGTTGTGATTAGGTGGTCGCTTTTTAATGCTTTTTGGCAATGTTAGTGAAATGTCAAAACGAGTCTTGGATTGACTAAGTTTAAATTATGTACACACATTAATGTTCCCCTCAGGACGATTTCTTATCACTTCTGGTAGCATTCAGCACCAGCAACTGGTCAACCCTTATAATTTACCCAATTAGTTTATGACTATGGGCCCTATCTTACGCTTGTCTGTGGCGCAAGGCAAAAACGCCCAAAAGTTTTAACTTATTCAAGCCATGTTAAACTTCACCTTCAAGAAACTGTGCCCTTCCCCCTGTGCTCCCAGAGCACAGAGAAAACTATCAGCTGTTCACAATCACTTCATCAATTCATGGGTGTGGTTCTGGCCGGAGATGCAATAACCAATCAGAAAGCCTGCTCTCAGTACTGTCAAGATCAGGTGCGCCCATGGCGCAGACATTAGCAGGATTACCAGGTGCAAACAAAGAGACAAGTCATGCGTCAGAACTGCTGGCTTGATTAGTCAAAAGGCAAGAGCACGCGATGAAATGGTGGGTCGTCTTCAAAGCGGTGGGAATAAAAAAAGAATAGTAGTCTGAAATAGCAGCAATTGTTACCTCGTCTTCTGGCATCACTGGGACAGCTACACAATATATTCACAATATTCTTGGTGAAGAAAACTCAATGAAAAAAGTCTCTCTAAAATTGGATAAGCCGTTCCATCAGGCTCTGACAGAAGTAGAAATAGTTTTCTTCCTGTGTCGTGGCGGTCTCTTTCAGATGTAATCATAACTGTTTAATCCTTGTTTTTCTGAATCCAATAAAGACACAAGTTGCTGCAGCTGTCAGCGACTGATCTGTAAAGACGACCTGACAGCTGTGATCCCGTCCCGTTTATGGAGAACAATTAGACTTCATTAAAGGTGGAGTCAGTAGTTTGTAAACACAACATTCAAACTGGGCCCCACCTCCCAGCTCAACACACCAGAAATATCATAACTTAGCGTGTACTACATGTACTGCTATACCGTTCACCATTAACATTACACAGCAAGCTACATTGGAATATTACATTTGTTTAAAGGAGCCTCTCTTTCAGTGCTCCAAAATGACTGAAAGCCAAACCGAGACTCACTCTTGCTCTGGAACAAGTTTCATCTGCTTGCTCAATCGGGTTATATTTCCTTTTC
>JAPXVT010000006.1:26000157-26010513 GCA_029823135.1 Acanthurus reversus | reverse complement strand
AAAGTTAACAAAAAAAACCATTTAAATAGCTGTTAAACAGAAACGACAGACGTTACTGTTGTGCAACTCGACAGTGTGCATTCAGGCTCAGTGTAGTGCATTAACTTGAGGAAGCCTTTGCCTTCAGCAAAACATAGTGGCAGCTTATCACTGGCAGTTGTTTCGGTGATGAGTTGCATTATCTTTTCTGACCAGTCTGCATCACAGCATCTGTGACTTGGAGTTGCAAATGTTGTAATAAAGTCACTTGCCTGCAGAGTATTGCCAGCAGTAGCTTGCTCTCCTTGCAGGTTTACGTCTCGATGCCTTAGCTGAATGGTTCCTCATCACTCTAGTCGAGTGGTTACATGTGAGCTTTTGTGTACACAGCCGACACGCAACCTTGTCATCACTTTCTTCCTCATTACAACAATAATTTTACTTTGAGCCACCGACTCTCTTTATCCCACTTAAATTTCACATTTCCTCCTAAGAGCAACTGCCTGCAGTGGAGGCTGGCTGCATAACACTGAGATACAACGTTCTGCATTGTTAATTGAATAATTACTAACCGACTAGTATTTCTGGTGCCGACTAGTGAAGGAGTGTGCATTTTTAACGTTTAACCAACTTGTCGTCTGCATCCCTACTACAGAGTTGTGTGGCTGGACCCGCATGCATAGAGGGCTCCTCATTCAGGCCTCACAAATACAATAAAACAAGACCACACACACACACACACACACACACATTGACTAAATAACTCTTAATAAATACAAGATCACAAATGGAGAGTTAAATGTCTTTTTTGGGCTTCTCTGGTCAATAGCATCATTATAAGAAGCCTGATGTCAAGCTAATGTTTCCACTTTAAGCCAATATATGGCTGATATGGATTTCACATAAGAATATGAATGTATAAAGAGGGATCATGTTGTCAGCTACTCTTTGAGCTTCATTGGCCCCGATATTGGAC
Source organism: Acanthurus reversus (assembly GCA_029823135.1). Lineage (NCBI taxonomy): Eukaryota > Metazoa > Chordata > Actinopteri > Acanthuriformes > Acanthuridae > Acanthurus > Acanthurus reversus. The sequence goes on along the minus strand of JAPXVT010000006.1, from coordinate 26,009,558 downwards.
CCTGTTGAAGTAATAACCGCAGCGTAAAATAAAACCAACACTAGCCGACTGTTCTCGTGTAAGCTATTGACTGTACATATATTTCTCCCTGGAGCTGTGTGCACATCAATAAGAGGGTGAGCTTGGATTGATTCGTCGGTCAATATGCTTAGGCTACTAGCTCGGAGGTTAGTCCAGGGACTACTTGAGTGAATTGATGCGTTTTAGCTTCAATGGCCAGCGAGTGAGCTAATGGCTTTGGGGGATTCGCTCTGAGCTCCTCCTCTGTGAGGGATCTAAAAGCTACCAGAGATCTGGGAATCATTTCATTCTGCGTGTTATCCCTTCTTCATCGTTGAGTAAAAACAGCTGTATTTATAATCCTGTTGTCTTTTTTGTCATTTTGAGCCATGTTTAAGCGCCCCTGGTCGTCTGCTTTGTGAAATACATTCAAAAGAACGAAATTCAGTGGAATATAATTTCCTAATTCCTAAATGATCTATACTTGTTTAGTTTTTTTATATGTTCTTAAAGATGTTTGTAATATTCTTACACAGTTTTTGATCAGCTGGACCAGTTTGATATGCTGTGTATGTTCACACATTGGACAGCTCCTCTGATTATCATTATTCCAGTGCCTCCCTGTGTAAACAAATGCAAAACATGAAGTAGATAAGATCGCAGAAAGAGATGATCACTGAAAGAAAGTCAATAAACATATGCATATTCAGCTAAAGATGAGATGATGAATGGTGCATGACTGTGTTTTGTGTTGTGGATAACAATTTCAGCCAACCCCCAAATACTTTATTTACTCCAGTGTCGCATATAGTATCAAAAAATTAATTACAATTCTGTTTCAGGATAATGTCTTAAAAGAGATCATTGTGAAGCATACCTGTTATCTCGTTATCAGTGTCTACCCTCCTCTCTGCCTGTTAAATTAAGAGAGAAATGGCGCATTGACATTTTATCAACCTCTCTCTCTCTCCCTGCAGCTGAGTTGGGGGATTACAGTGAAACGGAGCATACAGCAGGATATCTGTCGGAATACTGCTTCATTGCCAACCCCCCACAAGACTTCCACAAAGAGGTCTCCAAACATCACCAGCAGCACAGGTACACACTGACAGACACAAGCAAGCAAAGTCCGCTGCACAGTCATGGAGGACCATTTTCAGATCTGTTACTGAACAAAGAGAACTAACACCACACTGTAAAAAACCTGTTACAGGTGAAAACCATGCCTTGAAAATGATAATAATGTGAAAGTGTGTGAATGTAAAGAAGGGAAAGATTGTAAAATCAGTTGCCTTTTAATTTTCTGGCAATTAGTTAATCAACTAACAATTTCAGATTTATTTGTCTGTATCATTATGTACAGTAATTTGATTTAACAAAGCGTCATGCTCCGTAAGATCATCTTATGCTTTGTATGAAAAGAGCCTGCCGGTCGGAACACCGCCTAAGCAACTTCCGTTCAATGGCCCATAAATGCTATATATGCGTGAGCATGTGCATTAATATATCTGCGTCATCCAACAAATAATTTGCCTGTAGGGATGTCCCTGTTCAATCTTTGAGATCGAGATCAGGCCCGATCAATGCTTTCTTAAAGTGATCCGGATTGGATTGGATCAAGCACTAACTGAAGCCGATCCTTTGTTGTATGTCATGTTCTGTAAATGAGACGCAGTACATGGTTATAATAACACGCGTTCAGAAATTTTACCCTCGTGGTCCGCCAAAGGAAGGAGGGAGAACAGAGCATCATTGTGTGAAGCTGGAGCAGCGCTTCTGCTCGTAACATTTTGCTGTGACCGCCACACTAATACAAAATGTTAAAAGTAAATATGTTTTGTGATCAGTCAGCTGATCCGTTTCCTCAATATATACACGGTCAATATTAAACACGTTAATACATTTACCTGCGTGGCCCGAGCTGCTCTCTATGGAGCCTCGACAGGAGGTGGAGATGACCCATGACCACATTATCAAAATCTATGAACACGCAGTGTCATGAAGGAGATTCAGAGATTCATACATGAGACATCGTCTGTATTACCTGATCTATTGCTGCGCATTCAACCCACGCTGGACTCCTCATATCAGTCAACTGTCACTCTGTTAGAATCCAGTGTGTGATGGAAAAACGTCACATGCCCACTGTCACAGAAAGTAAAGTCATGAGAAAGTAAAGTGTGCAGCATCCTTCTCATAACCCAGCACACCGCAGTCTCTCCCTTTGCAGCAGCTGACAGCCTGTCACAGCAGGGCCGGTCGTAGACAGTTTGGGGTCCCCAAATTGCTCCTGACATCAGTTAAACCACAATCACATGTTGTCAGTTGGATTTTGTTATGAAATATTTTTGGGTTGTTTATATTCTTATTTAAAAAAAGAAAAGAACATTAAAGAATAACTTGGATGCAAGCATTTTTTTTGGATTATTAATGCATTACAGAAGTATGGAACTGGGACTCGGCATCAGCAGATGCTCAATATTAAATGACTCGGATCGGGTTGGGTGGAAAAAAAAAAATCTTCAGACATCCCTATTTGCTAGTGACAACACAGCACCACCTGTCTGTTACCCACGGTGTGTGTATATTAAATAATTATTGTTAACACTGTGCTCCATTACAAAGAAATACAAAGCTCCCTGAGAGTGAAATGTCTGCCCCTCTCTCTGCCGTAAACACGTCAGTGAGCTTGCTAATGTTACATTAGCTGTTAGCAAGCAGCCGTACTCGTCTCCCCGCGTCTCAGTGCTTGTTTTTGGCAGAAACTATCCTGATCTCTGCCTTCTCGTCGAGCTCGGTGCGTCTCTCTCCAGGTGGTAAAGTTAGGTGAGTGAAGGGAGACTGAAGAGACGTGCTTTGCTGAACAGCAGTGCAAAACACAGTGTTAATGATCTTTTACGTTGTATTTAAAAAAAAAAAACTGTTTCCATCTCATTTTGAACATGTGGCGGGCCACCACAGTGCAACATATTGGTTGGAAACACTGATGCACACATACACACAAATGACCTGAATTGACAGTGACAGTTTATCTGATGTTGTTTATCTGTTGTTACTTACTGAAATCAGCCATTTCTTTTATTTGTTTTATGCCCTTCATGTTCTCTCTCTCCTTCTCCATGTCTCTTTAACACTCTCTTTCTTTGCCTCTTCTTACCTGTCATCTCTCTCCCTTTTTCTCAGTGGTCTATCTCCTGCCCAGTCAGAGTTTAATTATCTTAACACAGCACGCACGCTGGAGCTCTACGGGGTAGAGCTGCACTATGCAAGGGTAAGTAAGGGTTTACTCTGCCACTGTGATCACTCGTCTGCTCTGGTTTCGGTTAACTGCTGCATGAACAGTTTGTTTCTGTGTTGCTGTTTGTCTACTGCCTCATAGGTTTTTCCCAGCAATAGCAATGTGGCCTATTAAACATGTCAGTGTAGCTGTGATCTCACTCTAGTCTTCTCTCCTCCACAAGAAAACCAAGAGCGATCCAAGCTAATTTAGTCCAACTGTTGTACTCAGAATGTATATGATAAAGTCCCAGTCTGGACCCCCACTCCCCCACTGTCACAACATGTTTGATCCAACGCTGTTTTCATTCCCTCGGCAGCCGAGGAGGAATGAGAACAGGTTGGATGAGCTGCAGTGTACAGTTGGTGTTGATGCCCATATCCTGCAGAAATGCCACACATTGGCATCCTGCACTCACTGATACAGCAACAGATAGCAGCATAGTTGCCAAGTCATTATTGGTTCATTATATATATTTCTATTAGATAGTCATGTAAACATCACATAAATCTCAGTAATCAGCTTTCTAATCTACTCAGGCAACTTTACTTCAATAAAAGCTAAAGCCTCTCCGTAGCTGCAGAAGGAATAGGAACTATTTTGTGTTGACAAAAAGGTCGTCCAAAGTGGAAATAGTTTTAAATTGTTTATGGATAGTATATGCAACATATATGTAATAAAGAAAAAAAAAACACTTCTTAAATGGGGTCACTAGCTAGAACCCATCATTTTGAACAGATTTTTTTAATCTGGCAGTTAACACCTTGACCAGGGACTACATCTGAGAACTAGCTATCTAGCCAGTACTGACATATTTACAGAAATGTTGATTGAGGTGCATTGTCCCTGTACAAATATACCAAAAATATGTCAGTCCAAGGTGGTAAACAGTCTCCATGCTGACAGTGTATCAAAACTTCAAGAAAACCAATTTTGTCGCAGCAGATGGCAAATCTGTTAGGCACTTGGTTGTCATCATTGCTCCTAATATCCTGTGGAAGCTGCATAGAATTGCCTTTTTTTAACTAGATAATCAGTTGGGACATGAGTGTAGACATGTTGGAACGTCTTCTCTTATTTGCTGTAGATATTTTTTGGACCCTGGCCTGAACCCATCCTCATAAACGTTAATTTTCTCCACATTAATTCTTAATTTCTTTTTTGTGGATCTGTTTTGGTGTCTTTTTAACATCTACTCACAGTTTGAAGCATGTCCTCTGTTTTCAGCAACTTAGTCTTCTTTCTCATCTTCTCAACATCTTCTCTCCACACGTGCTTTGTTCCCCTTTCCTCAGGACCAGAGCAACACAGAGATTCTTATTGGGGTGATGTCTGCTGGCATTGTGATTTACAAGAACAGGGTACGAATCAACTATTTCCCATGGTGAGTAACACATGCAAAACATAAATTTTTATGGGTCGCTGATTGTGTTGGTTCACTTCATGAAAATTGCCAGCAAATTTATCTTAAGCTATTCTTAATTGAGTAGGAGGCCATTGTAAAGTAATAAAGTCAAAAAACAGAACGAAAAAAGTGAAAATTGGCCACATTTACTGTTACAGTGAGACCTTACTTTCCATGCGTGGGGAGAAGCAGAAGTTGTGGGTGGTTTTGGTAAGAACTGAAGGGCAAATAATGATCACGTCAGATTTGTCACAGTTCAGTTTTAGAAAGTTGGCTTGCATCCATGGTTTAATTTCGGTGAGGAAGTTGGTCAGGGTGGAGTTAAATTGCAGTATGATGGAGTTAGTGGATGCAGTATATATAATCATTGGTGCAGCCGTGGAAGTGGAGAGCATGAAAACATGAAATCACAGAGGGGGTAGCAGGTAGAGGATCAACAGGAGAGAGCCAAGTACTGAACCCTGTGGGACGCCTTGGAAGTGAGAGGAAGTGGTTTGCTGGTTAGAGGGCAAAATATTGACAGGAAGAGATGAAACAAAAAAGCACATGTATACAAGTTCAACACTTTGAGTTTTACCTGCTGGAAGCCCACAAGCAAGGTTGCTGAAAAACCATCTGTTTTAGTGAAGCTTCTTTTGGGCCAACAGCAAAAAAAACCTGGCAGCTCTCAGGTGTGAATGAGCAGATCAATGGACGGACAACAGAGCACTGCTAGATTAAAAAAACAAGCCCTCTCCATTGATATTTTCATATTAAAACCACAGTCGCTATTAGCAGCTCGGTTGGATTAGTTGAATCTTTGCTGCTTTGCTTTTTGTGGTTCCAGCAGTAAATGTTGACAGAACTAGAGGGCCAGATTTTCCCTGATTAGAGGAATCAAAAAGTGGATGTTCTTGTTGCAAACTCACCTCTCCGTCCATCAATCTGCTGCCAGCTCCACTTGAACCACCTCCAGGGAACCTTTTTGCTGAGAAATATGCTGCGTAATGTTTTGCTAACCTCTCATGCAGTGATTATGACATGGCATATTAATGTTTAAGCCGCAGCTGATCTTTTTCTAGAATTATAGAGATGATTCCACTGGATTTTTCATGGGGGTGGACTTGGTATTAAACTAGGTTTCCTGGAAACATTATAGGCATCAAATCTGCTTGCCCTTCTTCTCCCTTTTGTCCTCCGTTCACCTCTCGCTGCCTAATTCACTTACTCTCATCACTCTTTATGTCTCTTGCTCTCGTTCGCTCTCCAAAGCATCGATTCTTGGAAATATCCCATACTCTGCTGCTGCACTGTGGGAGGCTAAATGTTAATGGGTGCCGGGGGTGGTAGAGTAACTACTCAAATCCCTGTAACTCCGGAAGATAATTTGCGTGTGTGTAGGCTTTACACACACACACACACACACACACACACACACCCTAACCAGAGACATATAACAGCAGCTGGTGTGTACTGCATGAGTGTATGTTGTGCATGAACATGTTTGACAACATTAAGATACTTTTGGTAAGAGGAGGTAGAGTGTGTGTGCTCTAGTAGAGTTGGCAGAACTATGGAAAAATAATTATTATTGACATTGTGGGGACTGCAGTTTATAAATCAGGGGACTCTGGTATAATCCTGCATTGAGGGGACAACTGGCAAAACTGAAAAACATGAGATTTTTCGAGTGAATATTTGTTTTTTTGTCGAGTTTAGGATGTGTCACCATGTTGTGAACATACTGTAAATCAATATAAAGGGTCTCACAAGTGGAGAAAAACAAGCTTCAGACAATTTGGGTGTGTGTCCAATCAGTTAAGCTAAATTTAGAGACCAACAGTGGTGTCCCCAGCAGCTGTTCCCTACCATGTGTGAGAGAGTCAGAGAGTTCTAATACTTCACACTATTTCTCTTTCTTTTCAAGTTTGTTTTATTGAGGATTCAGTTTGCAGACAATAAGTAAATGCAATACAATTTGTGCTTGTTTTCCAAATATAAATGAAAACATACAAAGACAGAACATCAAAAAGGCAGAACATAACAAGACAAAACAAGAAACATATACAAAAATGAAAAATTGAAATTGAAAAATGACTGAAATGATTAATCAGTTATCAAAACAGTTGGCGATTATTTTTCTATCGATCGATTAATATATTATTCAGTTAATCGTTGCAGCTGTAATATGTTGCATGACTCTCTTTCATACTTGTGTGAAATGGGATGTATGACATGAAAACACAGGATGGAGCGTGTGACGGAGATGAGAAAATGGGCAAAGTCATCAAGTGCCTTGGAGAGGATTTTTTTTTCCCCTCTGCTCTGCTAGAAGATCACTCGCATCAGTCCAGGGAAAAATACCAGAAGAAGAAAGTGGAGAGCTTCCTGTCAGGATGTTAGAACAGCCAATCAGCTTGTTGGGTTGCTAGATTTTGGAGGAGTGTGTGTGCAGTGACACCTCTGTGTGACCTACATTTCCCTGTAACACTCGTCTCTGGAGAGATTTACTGAGATATTCACATGCATCTCTGCAGAAGCGTAATTTCGGCTTGAGTTATGACTCTTGGCACAAACTGCATCAGTATAAGAAAAAAAAAACTGGAAAAACCTCAGCTGGAACCTTGGAAACCTCTTAAAAGTGAAATTATGAATCACATTTTTGGCTTTGTGGTTCTGCATTTGCAAGCAGAAATCATTGTCACACACGAGGACATGATGGATGACTGCTGAACGCACAGCTCTGACACGCTCTGCTGCAAGAAGATCAAATCCAAAAGACAAACAGCAAGCACTGAAACAAAGCAGATAGGAACATGGCGGTGAGGATGATGTGAAACTGGTTGTTTTTGCACGTCTGTGCTCACGCTTGCTGATGCACTGCACTCATGTAGAGACACCATATGAGATGAGCTCTTATCTGCTCTCCCTCTCCCATCTCCTTCCTGCTGCATGAAATTCCTTCCTTCACTTATTTGTATCCTCCATTCACCTATGATGATTAAATGGGGTGGTGATTTTCTCATTATGCTGTAATGAGTCTGCACCACCTGCTGTGTGGAGGGGAGGTGGGGGGTGGGGGGGGTGGGGGGACACAGAGGAGGACAAAATGTAAAATCCACGACATGATGTGATAAGCAGAAGAGAGGCCGAGTGTGTGAGAGAGGAGGAAGATACGCGCTGGTAATCCTGATTTTATAACTACATACACTAATCACAGCCAGTAATCAAGATATTAATCTTCATGATTAATGCAAAAAAATGCTCCCCAACGTGTTTTTGTTGTGAAAATGAGCATCTGCACTGATTTTTAATGAGCTCCACTCAGAGAACTGAACCAAGGAAGGTAAAAACCATTAGAAACAGAAGTTGGCATGAAAATAATGTGAGCAGGCGTGGAGAGTATCAGTCTGTCCCCGGACAGAAAGCGGAACGGTACAATGAGCATGAGAGAAGTGAACTGTCAGAGGAACCTATCCTGTGAGCTCACTTCATCGGCTTTTAGTCGCTCATCTCCACATTGAGCTAAACTGAGCTGATCGTGTGTTTCTAACTGCTGTCTGCTGCGTAGGATAAACACATGCACACATGATGTACATACTGTGCACACTGACACGTCTGTTTCTGCAGATCATCACTGCGCCTTCTTTTGGAGAGCTCATGTCCTTAAGTAAAGTGATTTTTTTTCAGTTATTAAGGTCTTAAATATGCTCAGCTCAACAAACTCTAAATGTAATTAAACATGTAAACAATATGCAAACCAATAACTGCAAATGTCATATTTACTACTTTGTTTCCTCGAGCAGAGGCTTTGAGGTTGCAGGGTATTTTACAAATTTTGAGCCGCACTTTCCTGATAGATGATGTTCAGCCTCGGAGGGTTGAGGTTTGACAAATTGAGACGATGTTTTAAACTGAGGAAAGAGTCACAGCGGCCGTTTCTGAGCGAAGGAAGGAAGGAAAGGCTGCGGCGGCACACAGGCACATGGATCTGAGCACAGCTGAGGGGGCAGATGGCTTCGTCTCTCCTCATTTTGCTCCAGTAATGTATTCCGTGCTCTCCATTTGAATTTACCTCTGCTGTAATTCATGCACATTTCAGCCTCTCATTAATTGAAATAGACGCTCCTCTCTGTGGTGTTTGCTGCGGGAAAAACAAGTACATCTAACATCACCTCTACACCTCCAGCCTGGATTCTAATGTGTGTTAAATTTTTAATGTAACAACCACAAACTGTTTCAACTTTGAACCTTCAAAAAAACATTTCGGATGGTTCGTGGTCTAAACAGTAATCTGAATAAAAACCCAGACGAGCAAATTTACTCTGCCAAATCTGCTCATCACAGACACATCTGTACAGTGACATGCTGAGCCGCTGCAACAGCAGCCAACATTAGAAAAATGAGAGCTTTTAATGGTGAGTTATTTATCTGTGTGTTGTGAAGCCTACAAGAACAAGTTGTGTCTCACTTTTGAAGAATGATTTGAGGATGCCCTGTGGAGGTTTATTTCCAGTGTTTGCCCTGACCTGCAGGTGGCAGTAAGCTGCAAAGAAACACAGTGATGTGTTAACAAAGGCAGAGAGGAAGAACACTGCTAGCCGGTGAACATGGATGTGAACGATAACAGAGACAGTTAATAGTAAGCCATACCTGTCGCTGTCCGTTCATTTCCTGTATCAGTGTCACATGGTTTTTCGCCATGGCCCCGCCCCTTTAGGAGACAGGAAGCAGTCTTGA
>JAPXVT010000006.1:25917054-25927333 GCA_029823135.1 Acanthurus reversus | reverse complement strand
AAACCTCTGCAGATCAGCAAAGACAATTTCAGTGGTTCTTAGGTTACTCCACACTGCCACTTTATTTCACCGTGTCATTGACGTAGAAGGCTCCATCCAGGTTGCCAGCAGTGATGTTGTAAGAGAGCAGGGCGTTGCGTCCGCTATCTGCATCTCGCGCTCGGACTCTGGCAACAGAAGTGTGTACAGACGCACCTTCGCTCACACTAGTGTTGTGAGGCAGGTTCAGGAGGACTGGGTCATTGTCATTGATGTCTCTGACCTGGACCCCCACAACCACCTGAGGAAAACAAATTAAGACAAAGTTAAAACTTTCAACTCATGCCTCTTCACAGGAACTCATTCTTCGATTGCCTGGCCTACAAGAGCATGCATTGGCCAAGGCTACCTTTTGAGATGTGTTGCATGAAGTACTTCAATTTGTGAGATTGCTACTTTTTATGTAGTTTGTAGGTCATGTTATTTATCTGATTAAAATGTAAATGTTCAATATGTGGTTATGGTCCGTGCAAGGCAAATTACAGCAGAGAAGTGAAACCTGCAAGATCTTGATTGTTCAAGAGGATATGGTTAGAGTGTGGGCTCCCATGCGTGTGTGTGTGTGTGTAATAAAGCCCCACCGAGCTGTTGCGAGGTGGGGTTCCCAGATCTCGGGCTGTGACAGTGATGTTATAGAAGGCTGTCGTCTCTCTGTCCAGTTCTACATCCTTCCTCACCCGTAGCTCCCCCTCCACCGGAGAAACCATGAACTCATCTGAAAGAGGAACAGAGAAAGAGGCTCAGAGACACGTAGCAAGGATTTCATTGTATATGACTCTCTCCACAGAACCATCTGGCACTAACTCTGGTGATCTCCACCGGTGATGCTGTACTCCACTTTGCCATTGAGACCAGAGTCTTCATCACTGGCTCTCAGAGTCCAGACCCGAGGTCCTGGCTGGCCCTCAGTCACCTCAAAGGGTCCCTCATAGGCTCTGGGGAAAGTGGGTGTCACATCGTTCACGTCTAGGACATTCACCAGCACCTGCAGAAGAAGGGAGAGGGAGCTTCTGCTCTGAGAGAGGTGACTAGCTATGACATGTAGGTGTCTGGCAGAAGTCCCCAGTACTGTGGTTGGTCATATTCAGCTTTCAATATGTGTGACCACCTTTAGCACGATACTAAAATATATTTTTGAAGGTACTTTCCAAAACTTTGGCGAATAAATGCAAAAGGTCTTAAAGGGTCTTCCCACAAAAACAAATATTCATGTTTTTGCTCTGCTTGTGAACTGGTGTCACAAAGATGTTGAAATTACAACAGAACTGTGCGCACATGGGCTTGAATTTTAGGTGTTTAAGATACTTTTCAAATAGGGTTTTTTTGATTTGATCTCAAAATAGAAAGCTATCAAACCCACCCATTAATTTTCAAATATTGACTTTTTCTTAGGTTTTTTCTAAATCTAAAAATTGCAAGTATAGCCTCTGTAACCTGTTTGTTCCGTGCACATGTAAAGACTAGAAGAAAAAAAAAAAGGCTTGTACAGACTTTTTGGCTTATTTATGTATTTAATACATAAATTAATTGCTTTGTTTGTAAGATGGATCAAAAATGTTAAAAAAAAAGTTTCTAAAGTTAAAGTCAGTGTCTGAAAATTGCTGGTCTTGTCCAAAGGTCAGAAATATTTAGCTTATGATTACATTAAAACAGATAAAAAACAGCGAATCCGTGCATAAGAGGAGCTGAAACCAGCAAATGCTTGGCATATTTGCTTCACAAATTACCTGAATAACTGACTGACAAGAAAAACTGAAGACTGATTTTCTGCTGATTGTTTCAGCTCTTAAAGGCTGAATATTATTTCAGCAACAAAAAATCTGTATGAGGACGCATCTTATCGTCATACTTACTGTAGTGCTAGATGTCAGGCGAAGAGCAGGATTTGGACACTGGTCTGTAGCTGTGACAACCAGTGCGTAGTGTCCGTTGCTGATCTCAAAGTCCAGCTCTTTCACTGCTGTAATCCTCCCCTAGAAGTACAAATATGAAGATCTTATATAGTTATTATATGTTTTTTTGGTTTAGCAGCTGCTTGCTACACCAAAGTTAAAAGTTATCACATCTCACCGTGATGCTGTTTATACGAAAGGTCTGGACCAGGTTGCCGTGAGCGATCGCATAGCGCAAGGTGCCGTTCGGGCCCTCATCTGGGTCTATGGCTGTTACCGTGGCGATGGTGGCACCCACTGTGTCCGGTCCCTCACTCAACACTGTGACATACTCCTCCTCAGGAAACTCTGGGGCGTTATCGTTCTCATCCACAATGTGAACATAGATGGTGGTTGAAGACTGTGTGAAAAGCCGAGAGACGAGAGAAAACTTTGACATCTGCTTCTACTATTTATGGCCTATTGTGTTGAATTTACTGACAGTGTGTGATTCACCTCCACACAGTGTCAGCTGAGCCTGCAAGGGAGTATAAATTTAATGTTGTGGTCCATTCATCACTATAATGTTGACAGGGCCTCTACTGTGATGTATCATCATATCAGAGAGCAAATATTACAAATCAAGTCTGTACTTGAAGGCCAAACCTACAAAACCTACAAAACAGCAAGATAGTCTGCTATTACTGTTTTATTTTTAAATGAGCAAACAATAATAAGTTGTAAATCATTTGCAATTTCTCTAAATGCCTTTTCTACTTTGCTACAGCCTCTCTTACATATTTGTACATTATTAGCCACGCGGTGACTAACAAGGTTTTCTGCAATAGAGCTTTTTCTCTCTCAGTTATGATGGGATATGTATTTAGGATTCATTTAACATGAGATAATGGGACAGGTCAGTAGGAGGGAGAAATGTCTTGACAGCCAAAAGGAGATCTTTAAGAGTGAGCGATGTAAAGAAAAGGTGCTGCACTGTAGCCAAAAGTTCTGATTCTTTTGTTTCATCTACGGCAGTGTATCCTGAAAGAAACCACTTCAACAAACCACTGAAGGATTCAGATACATAAGTAAAAGCATCACTGTGTCAAGTAAAGTTTAGTCCGTTCCTGCTAAACCAGTATGACCTCCTTGTTTCCTTCCTGGTGCTAATGAAAGGATGGACCAACTGCCTGGCACCCTCAGGCCGTGGCGGTTAAAACAGGCCGGTGGAGTTTCATAATATTGTGTATGTGAACTGAATTCAACAAATAAAATAACCAATAACTTAACAGAAAAAAAAAACGTAATAAAATGAACAGTAAACGGGAAAAAGTGAACCCATTGGGCACATTTATGAACTATTAATGGCCAAAAGAAGAAATGCTTAAATAATCTTACCCCATATAAACATAAAATACATCACATTTATTGTTAATATTGATAAGTCATTGTAAAGTTCAGTAAAGTACACTGATTTTACAGACTAATATAAGTTCTACACATAGTGAGAGCGACTCAGCCTGTCAAACAGCTTTTAAACTGCAGAGTAGAAGGAGTCTCTTGTGCTTCAGCCTCTCCACAGATGGATGTCGGTGCTCACAGAGTATGACCTTAAATATAAATTCTCAAAAATGCTTTGTGAGCTACAGTATTTTCTTTGGCTTCTGCCTGTGTGGGGTAGCCCACTGAATTAACTTTAACACTGTCTTTTGTGGCTCACGGTCAACTAAGTGTGTATTTTTAATTCTTTTTTAAAATTATAAACAAAAAGCTTTTGTGACAAATTGGCTCCTTGGTTTCCAAAGCCTGCGGGTTGTTTTCAGACAGGGCGTCCAATGAAAGACATGATGGAGTTAGGGCGGGACAAAATATTGATATGGCAATATACTGTGGTCTTAACTCTTGAGATATGATTATCGAATTGCTGGCACCAAATATCGATGTTTTCAGTAAAATAACATGGCGCTGTTAGTAGATTTCCCTTCCAAGTTGACTCACTAGTGTCACTACTTCATGACTCCTCACGAAGGCTCTTATGACACCAACGTGAATTTACTTTTTGAATGGAAATGAATTGGCCGAAGACGAAGTTGACAGCGGGATAATGACTGACAGCGGTGAAAAGAATTTAAAGGGATGATCGCCACTTTTTAATCTAAAGTCTAGACCCACTTTGGCTTTTACAACATTAATGAGACAAATCCGTTTTTTGTATTTATGTATGTATTTATGTATGCATTTTGTATTCCTCAGTTAAACGGATATTGTGATGTGTCAGTATATGATTGTCTTGCAATATATCAATTATCACAGAATCGCTGTATCAGTATATTACTGTTATTGTAGGCCACGTACCGTGTTTTGATTCGTATCGTGAGTTACCCTACAATTCCCACCACTGGACTTGCTGTATGTCAGCTTCTTTTAAAGAAAGTAATCGTTTTTGTATTTCTAACTGCTGTATTTTCCTGTAAAAGTAAGAAATAGGGCTTCTTGACCACATGTACCACATCTGAACATTAGCTCATGGATAGCTGTAGCTGCCAAAGTGATATAGTTTGTAGTGATATAGTTAGTTAAAATGTTTTTCCTTTAGACCTCAGTCTGCATGAACTTCATTTACATTTTCTAAAGCATGTGGTTGCAGCCTGACTTCTGAATTTCTTCCTCTGCTTGTCACTGAACATTGCAGGTGAGGGAGGTGTAAGCTGTCCTTTGTAGCTCTGCTGTACATGCTAAACAACAGCTTGTTATTTTTGGTGTGCTGGTTGATATCAGATAGTTAATTTTAAAGCCAATATCATCCAATACCGATAACGTCCCAATAATATCGTGCATCTCTAATATGTATCAGTATTTTCCTAACCCCCTAGTGATCAGGTGCTGTTTCTTAAAGTGCTGTGACTCACGCACACACACTCACACTCTGTCTGTCTTCATTCATTCATAAGCCCTGTAATCTTGTTACAGTGGAGGCCTGTTGTTATTGGGATATGTGTGGGGTCCAAAGACATGATGTCATTGGTAATTTTAATCCATCATGGGACCAGTTGAATTAAAGCTTTGTGATGATAAACTTTCCATCACATTGATCAGTCGGACCTGCAATCATAGTGCAGACACTTTGATGCAGCAAAACATTTATATTATTTAAAGCTGTGTTAAAATGATACAGTATTGTCGTATTACATCAGAATAGAGATTTGCATACTGTTGATTTAGTCATGGTAGGTATGCACAGAGATAACCTAGCAAGACCTAAAAATAAAAAGTTGTGATCAGAAAAGTATGATCTTAAATTTACCAAAATTGTACAACTGAAACACCAACCACAAACTTCTCTGTGTAATTTGTCCACTATGCTCACTGGGGCTGTAAGTCTTTGGGAATCTTGTGATTCAATATGATTTTGACTTTGACTCTTGAGTTCGATTAGTTTCTGAATAACTTTCTGATTTATAGAGATTCTCAGTTCAAAAGCGATTTTCATTTGAATGAGTAGAAGGGGAGGGGCAGTATTTTCAGTTGCTGCAACTTTATGGTATATTATTATATTAAGAAAACCTGATTTTTGATGCTTGTAAAAAGGTTATGACTCCTTGAAGATAAGATCATAGGACATCTTGATTCTTGTTTATTTCTTATTTTATCATTCCCAATAGTGGCCTGCAAGCCAAATTTACATAAGCTATATGCTCTGTAAACAAGCGTTACACAAGATTTTTAGCGCCACTGATTGTTCAAAGGACATTTATAACCAGCACAGTACAGTATTAAGAATACTTATAGATGTTATCTGATTGTTCTTTGCATTTAATCTTTAAGTCTTTCTTTCCTCAGGGTTCTTTCTTCAGGCAATGGAGTCAGCTCGAGCAAAGACAACAAGGTAAAGGGATAAACACCTGTGTATCAAAATGACTTCTCCATTATACACTGAAAACCAAACAGCTGTGCAACAGATGCACAGGTAGTAGGCTAAAGCTAACTAGCAAAAACTAGGAAGGTGAAAACAACTGTGAGATCAGCAATAAAGCTGCCTAAAGAGGGGTCACAGCGAGTGCTTTCGCAATACTAGTTGAATGTAAAGGGGATATTTGGCCACTGAAATAAAATTTTTTACAAAATATACTGAGCTAAGCCGGAGCTGCAAAAATTCACATTCAACAACCCATCAACAGGAAGAGACGGAGTATGCTTACTGCAGTACGGCAGTTTTGACTCAAGGTCCAAATCCACATTCATTCTACATCATTTAAAGGTGTACGTGGTTTAAAATAGCTGTGTGTTCACTATTAGAAAACTTGTTACCACTTTACATTAAGTCTACCATCACAAGGAGTTATTCAACAGTTATAAACAACAGTTATAAACAATTTATAGCAATTTCATTCATCAATCCAGGCTCACTATTTAGCAAGATCAAATTACTGCTGCGCTGCAGCTGTTCTGTTGAATCTTAGACCATGCAGGTTCCTTAGCTTACTTTATCATGTCGTTTTATCAGTTAGTAAATAACTCATTAGTAAATAGTGATGTGTTTTAAACTTTATTGTAATAGGTAATTACTAGATAATTTCTTAATTAACCCTTCAAATAAGAAAGGGCACCTCCATCCAACTATAATTCTGTTGGTGGATAACAAATATCCCACAAAGGAGACAGTTGAACATACTAACTGATAAAATGACATTGTTAGCTAAGGAACTGAGGACCTAAGATTTAACAGAATAGATGCAGTGCAGCAGTAATTTGATCTTGCCAAAACATGAGTCTGCATCAATGTGTGAAAAGTGTTATAACTTGTTTATAACTACTTATTAATGACTTATAAGGTATTTAGAACATAATTAGTAACCTAAATTATGAACATTCATATGTTATAACTTACATATACTTGTTTATTAATGACTTAAAAGGTATTCATAACTTAATTAATAACCTAATTTATAAACATTTGTAACTCTTTGTAAGGTTAGACGTAATGTAAAGTGGTTCTGAAATTTTTGTAACTGCTTCCACTCCTAGTACACTACTTTGACAAAATACATTACACAACCCCAAGGTTTATTAATAGAAAGGCTTTAACTTTGTATTTTTTTAAATTTCCTTTTCTGAAGCGTCTCAACACCTCTAAATTTCATCCTACTTAGTTGCCATCCCTGTACTTCTACCATCCGTTCTCTCTAATGGATATTTTCTGTCCTTCCTCCTCTCTTCAGGTTTCGTCCAGTCGAGGTGCCTGGTCAGCTGTGCCTGTGGTCAGCCCAGTAGCTGCTTCTTCCTGTGGACCGATAGAGATCGAAGCTCTACCCAGGAGTCCCGGAGGAGAAAAGAGGAGGTTGGTACTCGGATTATTTGAGTTTTCTGCCTGATTTGGACTCAGTTATTTTTTTAACATCCGCATATTTTAGAATATTTAAATTTCAATCCCATAAACTCAGTTCACCGCAGCCCTGGAGAGGATAAGCACTTTAAAAAATGGTTGGAAGACTCTTTAAGCTAACAGCTAATTTGTGCTTCATACTGTGTCAACTTGCATCTGCTCAGTGCTCACTGATGATGAGGGAAAGGCTGGGACAGGCCGACTGATCCCTGTTGGGTGCTGAAAGAAGTGGGTGGATAGCTGCATGTGTTTTTCATGGTCTAATGCCATGAGAGTGGCTTAACATGGCTTATCCACTGACCCGGGGTCGCCATAAACAAGGAAGGAGGCAGAGAGAGTATTTTTGTTCGCATTTTCGATTCATGTCTGCTTGCACCTTATATTTTTGGCTGTTCTGTTTCTCTGTTTTCTAGATGATACTTTATTTTGCGTGAGTGTGCATGAACTATAGATTAGGTACTTGTAATGTGTGTATGTGAAGGTGCTCTCAGAAACAAGATGGCCTTGAGGAAGGAGTTACCAATGTGTCTGCATGCATGTGTGTCTTAGTAGAGTGCTTGCTGTTGTGCTGTATTTTGTGCCTCTCATTCCTCAGTCAGATCTTTTGTTTATGGATGCATTGATTGTGTTGTGTGAAGCCTGTGTGTGTGTCAATGAACAAGCAAATTTACATTTGCATACAAATAAACTTGTGCAAGCACCCGCCAGTCTTAAAACCTGCAATATCCCCCTATGTGTTCCAGTATTAACATGTACTGAGGATAATTTGGAGTGTCTGGAGGGAGGCAAGGTAGGTACGATCAAACACTGACCTGTTGCTCCGGCTTTAACCAATCAATCGTTGTGCAGTGGTGGGCTTTCTGATTTTGGCTTTGGAAGAGGATTTTCTTGCGACAGAAAGATCTGTGATTTGTTGTCTGTCCCTCTTGATCAGCATGAAATTCCAACCTAATCGGTGAAGGGAATAAGTGATGATTTGGGGTTTTCGGCATCTTTGATTTCAGCTTTGTTTCTGTTCTGTTCAAGGCTTTGGGGCATACTCATGTTTAGGTATCTTAACTTTTAGCCATTAGTCATGCTGTGCATTCTGAATCACCTGCTTCTCTATAAACCCCTTTTCATCCTCTTTATTGTAAAATGGTTTAAAAGATTTTATAGCATTATTTGAGAATGGATAGAAGTTTGTTTGCCAATCAGCTTATTGCCACGTTCATAATGATTCTAAAGACTTAAATATTTTACAGGTGGAAAGGAAAAACTTGTAAATCACTTGCCAACATGCTTTTTCTCTTGTAAAGTGGGCACTCTTGTTTCCTGGGCTGACTTCTCTGGCTTATGGGAAACATAGATTATTCAGATTTGCAGCTCAGACTGATCCTGTTTCTAGTAAAGTAAATTTGTGGTCATTTGTATAAGACATTTAGCTGTCATTTCTGCAGAGAACAGGCCCTTTTTTCTTCTTTGTATGGCCTTCAAAACAGGATGCACTGTTATGACCTCAAATAGTGCCGGCGCATTTCAAGTGATGACCTATCATTCTATGAATCAGGAAGGATGTAAATACTGATAATTTTCAAAGTCCTTTAGAACACTCTCTATTCATATTGTGCTGCATAGCATTTGCTCTTAGGCTGGTAAAAGTACTAAGAGTTCTTGTGTATTTTATAAGCAGAAGATATACTGAGGTGACCTCTGAGTTGACTTGTTTATTCACTCAGTGCTTGGCAACAGTCTACAAATGACACAGTGGACATGAGGAGAATGCATTGAAAGTGACATTGCTGTATCACTAATACCTCAGAGATCCTCTCGCCTCTTTCCTCCTTTGACACTTTCTTTGCTTTTGTACAATATCTGTTGATTATGCACTGAGCTCTGTAACCCACAGCTCTTCTTTTATTTATTCTCATGTTAAGATGTCATGTAGTGCTGCGTCTGTATCCATTGCCTTCTCTCTGAACCTCTCCTCCCTGTAAACAACTACACTTCTCTGTAACATTACATTAAGTGAGTATAAATTACTCTTAGATCAGTGCCATTGGAAATAATTCATCACATTTTCTGTCTGTCACTAGTAAGAGAGTAAAGGGGAAAATACTGAAGGTCATTGGAAGTTTACCTGCCAAACGAGTCATAAATCATCAAGCTAGTCTGTTACAGTGGCAAAGAGAAACTGTACGCTCCCTCGGTTCTTGTGCTCCCAGTGGAGCTGTCATCACGAATTAAAGCTTCCAACTGGAAGCCTCGAGCACTGAATATATAAACACTGATCTGACATGAGCCATCAGGCCTCAGAAACCAGAGGTGCAAAGCCAGGTCACTTATCCAGTCCACTTCACTTGACTCAAGTGTTGGTGTCAAAACACTTGTCACAGCACACTGAAATGCACACTAGTGTACAGTGTAGCAGCAGCAGTGTACTGTAATGTCAGTTGAATGGCTTATTCAGTCTCCTGGCACAGGGATCCTCACAGCCATAAATACCTTCTTTATATACATGATTACAATCAGCATGATTTTTGTCAGGCTGTAGTTTAGAACAATGAATAAGCACAACTGCAGACAATTGTTAAGAAACCCTTTTTTACTTCACACTGGCAAGGGCAGATTGTGTCCAGACGTATGCATGAATTACATCTTAAAAGACATGAGGACTTTCATTTTCAGGTGAGGGCTTGACTGAAATCGGTTTGCCGATATTATTGGCTGGTATCAGCCCATCACGGATCAGTATTTGTGTATGTGTTTTTCGATATGCTCCTGTAATAAAACTAGGCTGGAAAAAATGCTTGAATTCGAGATTTAAAATGGTGTAATTATGTAGTTTGTCCAGCAGAGGGCGGTCCGTTGTTTAATAACTAGTAAGTAAAGCGTCTACTTTTCAGTTCACTAATGTTTAAAATAACGTTTGTGAAAATTTAACATATCCTTCCTCCATTACATATCTTTGTTACAAATATTTGATAACCACATTCAGCCAATATAT
>JAPXVT010000006.1:25386601-25397025 GCA_029823135.1 Acanthurus reversus | reverse complement strand
AAGATGGACGACTAAAAAAAAAAGCTGAAATACCTGCAGCGTAGACATACTGCAAGCCTCTCCTAAAGAACTTTGCAATGATGCACCCGATAACCCTTTACCTGCCTTCCAAGACCTTCCATCCCACATCCCAACCTTTTGTTTCTTGTCCTTTACTTGTTTCCTTTATTTCACGTTTCTTCATGTCATTTCTATTATCATATTACCTCTCTACTCATCCTCACCACAGGATATAAACATACATAAGCAGACACAGAAATAAAAATATGACAAAACACTAGTGCACAAACTGTTAAATTAACTAGCTTAAACACTTTCCAAAAAAGAATGAACACTTTATTTAAACTTAAAAAATGTGCTTTCATCCAAGCAGGGCTATTAACTCCACAGTTAATTGCCTTATAAAAAGTTAAACTAAAACCATCTGTAATGATGAATGCCTAAATGATTATTTTCCAGCTCCATTGTAAATACTTTTTATGAGTTCACACAACCAGTGATGGCAGCAATCAATCTGTAAAATGATGCAACACATACATTAGCTGAGCCAAATTACTTCTGCTGTGTGTGTGTGTGTGTGAGAGTGTCGTTTGTGTCTGAGTGTGTGCACATCTAAATAAGCTGTGCAGAAGCCCAACATTATCATTTCTCAACGACACTTGCTAAATGAACATTTTTCTAAGCCTTTAATTCATTTTTATTAAGAATGTCTTCAGACAAATCTAGCCAAAATAGTATGAATATGCATGCATGCTATGCGTTACAAAGACTGTGCTCAGACAGAAAGAATGAAATAAATTAGCAAGTTTGACCGAGCTGCATCTGTGAGCAGCAGCAGCTTGCTTTATTCAACACTGATCTGCAGAGTTTGCGTGATCATGGACATGGAGAACTAGAATTAGAGATCACAGAAGGGAAGGAAGGGTCTGATGCTAACAGGGAATCTGCTCTAACTAATGTCCTCATTATCAGAGATAAGGCTATGTTGTTAATGATTCTAGTGTTGCAGTGACCTGTAATTATTTTTAATTGTTTAGGTTTAGCCAGTGGATAAATAATTCAAAGTAGGAATTGAGTTGTTAGAGGAGAACTAAAAGATTTTCTTAAATAAAAAGAAATTAATTAGTAATTATTAAATTCATCTCTGACGCTTAATTTAAAATGCAGGCTAATTGACAATCAAAATGAAATAACTTTATTTACATTCAAACAAACCATCAACACTCCCCTTTAATAAAATATAGTTTCTCTTATTACATTTCTTTGTCAGTACACCAGCACCGCAGGCACTGTTTCTATGAAAGCCGGTATGGCTGTCTGTCCCCATTCTGCTCCCCGTCTCCCCAGCCCCCCCTTGGGTGAAAACACAAACACACACAAACACACACACACACACACGCACGATGCACTCCCCACTGACATGGCTCTAGTCCACGAACTTTCCATCCTCACGTCTGCAAGTCACATTTTTTAGGGTTGTTTGATCTCATCAGCCAGCCAGACAGCATAATCACCAGACATTCTTGAAGTTTGATCAATTCAAATTGTATTTGTTCTTCAGAAAATTGCACTGCTGTGGCATTGTTGGGCCTAACTGAACTAAATATCTGTGAGAAAGTGCCTGCTGGAGATCCCCGGGAACATCAGAGATCTCACAAACCCTTCTTTCTTGTGATGTTCATGCCAGGTTTTTGTTACCATAATATATTAATTTGTGACGAGGTCTTTGAAATGCAGATCAGAAGAAGAATGGAAGAAACTTACCAAGGCTCTGAATATATCATGCAGGACAGAGACAATTATTAGAAAATGACAAGAACATATTAATCTGTCTAGCTTTTTTTCTCTTAATACAGATTGTGATACTGTAACCAAGGGTGAGAATAGTGTATTTTTTTGTAGAGATCTTTCTCATACCAAAGTAAGCTGTGTACCCCTCATCGTGAATATTGATGTTGTGGGAATAAACCAACAAAAAAACAAACAAACAAAAAAACTTTTCAGGAAAGCAAAGCACATTCACTCATCATGAATATAACCCCTTTTCCAGAAGCAGGACCAATAGCAAGTCCAGTTAAAGGCCAATAGTATTTACCTCTGAATAAGGGTGCAACATAATAAAAACGATTTGCCATGTTTTGTGCATGTGCGTGTCCAGCTATCAAAGAGATAAATAATGATTGGCACAATTACCCCTGATTAAAGCTCTGCTCATGGAGGGCTGCCCTACTTCTCGACTAGCTTGGTTCCTAAAGGCTTTCCATCAAAGAATTCTGAAGCCATGCTTTTCTAAATAGGCAAAAATGTTGCATTATTGGTATCTAGAAATAGAGCAGTGACAATTACCGCAATGCTGTGGTTACGTGACGTAACCCCGGGGCTGACGTCATTACTGTGATCTCCCTTTTTTTGTTTAATTCAATTTAATTTTTGCTATTTAAAGTTAGCGGAATGCATACGGTGTTTGGTGTGAAATGTAAAACACATTCAACATTGTTTAGTTATCATCTATTGACTGTCTTATATCATATATTCATGGCTTCTGGAGAAATAAATGTTTTTAGTTAATCTGTCTGGTCCCTCGCTGTTTCAAGTGCACGCCTTTCACAAGGTGTTGGAACACAGAAAGGCCATACAACTTGAACAGGCTGTGCGCACGGACAGCAATCACTTTCTGGCAGACAATCAATTTTCCGGACTTGAATGACAGCAGCTCTTTTGCAGCAGGAGGGGAGACTTGAGTCCAGCTGCAACAGATGATCCGCAAGGCCCGGGCCAGATCAGCAAAGTACAAACAGACAGTAATAAATGGTGAGCGCTTGATGACAGCGTGACTCAGTATTTGGAACAAGAGGGAGCGCCGGTTTGAAGTTTTTCATGATAGCGTTGTCTGGTCTACATTTGTAAACTGTATTTCTAGTTAAGAAGAACACTCAGACGACAGGCTGTTAGGTTACTTGAAAACATTTTTCAATCAGCCAACAGTTTGAAACATCAAAAATTGTTTCTCTCCGTCTGTTTTCTCTTCAGTCACCTCCTCTCCTGAGACAGCAGCAGCCAGTATCAAAAGTCAGACAATTTTGACAGAAAATATGTGGTCTCTGCCCTGTACATTTTAAATAGAGTAAACAGACTGTAAAGCTCAAGATAAAAAAAAAAAAACAACACATTTCTTTATTTACTTATTTATTTTGTAGACACTAGTGATCTCACATATACAGTATAAGTGGATCACAGCTGTATCCGCATTGGGTCATAATAATTAAACAACACTCTGCTTAACAGCAGATGTGTTACCAGTGAGTGAAATAAAATATAATGAAGAAAATACTGAGTACATTCTCTATTGTGAACAGTTTTTAACCTCAATTTCTGCTTCTTACTCGTCTGTAGTCATGTCCAGGAGATTTAAGCTGTGCACAGTTATGCACATGAGGCCGCGCGGCAGGCAGCGCAACTTAACTGACTGTATCTCCAGAATACAGCCATAAATAAAAAACCTATATTAATTAAGTACTATAAAAAGTGAAGTGGCACACGTAACCATGGAAACGTGAGAACGGTTCAAAATTACCTTAAAACAATGTTTGTAAATTTAAATGAAAAACGTTTGTTTTTCCAGCCAATGAACCGCAGTACCGCGCTGATACATTGATTCATCACCACTGCAAGGAAAACTCTTTACCATCACAGGCATTTCTAGAAATACAGATTAATTTAAGAGGTGAAGTATCATAAATATATCAACATATTATTTCACTAATGTTTGTCCAAGTTACTAATTCTTTTGGAAAATGAATTGTTTGTACAAAACTGTACTTACAAACAAAACAAACAGTGGGCCTTTTTGTTTGTCCATCTGTCTGTCTACACTGATCTATAACATTACGTTGGCTATGTGTGCAAAGCACATATACTCTTTACCAAACACACAAATGCACATACTGCATACTAATAGACTCATAGAATGGGTTTTGTATATCAGTGAACCAAAAAGAGAAAGGTATTGTAAATGGATGCTTGCTGTGTGTGCATGCTTGAAAAACAATATTTATGTTTAACAGACGTGTGCAAAGGCACACATGCTGTGTGTGTGAGCGCGTGTGTGCATGTGTGTGTGTGCTTTTGATCAAGAGTTAATAATGTCCCACAACAAACATCAATATCATACAAGGCAACACTGTTTCTCCTCTCTCTCTCTCTCTATTACCCGCTAACCTTTTGAGCAAACCCTGGTCTCTGCATGGCTGTTTCTGCAGCACCTACAGGATGGGAAAATACATTAGGAATTACACTTCCAGCTACACTGAAAATGCTGATGGGAGTCCATACTTCCTGCTTACTTTTCATTTTCTTTGGCATAAAGCTGTGAGTGGGCTTGAAAAACAACATGCAGGGGAGACATTAGGGTAAAGGAGAAAAACGAAGAGGTTGGCAGGGTGGGCTTAAGGTAAACTAGCACACCCCACAGATGAAAATATTTTGACCACACATTATATTTCAGCTGTTATAGTTGTGTAATTTATTTTTTGGTAGGAGTGGGGCTATGATGAGGGTCCCACTATTGAACTTGGTTTCTATTTGTCTTACTCAGTTGTAATAAAATTAGTGTCGAATTGTTCATAGCACCTAAACTTACCTTTAATCAAAATTTGAAATCGTTCTTGAGGTTTGGGCCAGGCTACGGGGAGTGTGCATAAACCTCATGATGTTTTTTTTGTTGTTGTTGTTGTTTTTATTATTTATTTATGCTGGTGTTTTATCTTTATTTCTATTGGATTTGTGCCTTCTGGCCATTGTGTATGTACGCCGCTGTTTTGGGTAATCGGTATGCTATTGGTTACATGTGGATTGTTTTTCCTCAGCTGTTTACATTTATATTTATATTTATTTATTTATTTTTGTGAAGCAGCTACCGGCACTTGAGTCCATGACAAATTTCCCCTATGGGACAATAAAGTATATACTATTCTATTCTAATGAACCTGTAGCTTTTGACATAAACAGGCAATTTCCCCTATGCCTTCTGTATCTGAGCTAAGCTAAACTAAACATGTTACGGATGAGTCATCTCTGTACAGGGTTGGAATTGTTATCCATCCTCACATTAAGCAAACCGTAAGGAAATTGAGTAATTTGTGCTCTTTTAACAGGGTGTTTTCACATTGTCACAACATTGCTGTAATTGTCTGCATTGATATACACACTACAGTGTATAACTGTATTTACACAGCAACACTTCCTCACAGTGGCGACATAAATACCACCATCATGAATGTGAGCCCTCTCTCTATCTAAATACATCATTTGGAAATACTTCTTCATGGATTTTTTAAAACTCTATTTTTGACCTCTGTCTTCAGAGGAACTAAAAAAAACCCTCCCTGTTTTCTTTTCGGTTATAAACCTAAATCCAGGCAGTCTGAGTCTGCCTACAGTAAAACACTCATCTGGGATTAAGAGCCATTTATTAATCTCTGCACAGTAATACATGAGAGCCTCGCTTTAGAATCCAATGAATATTTCACGCTTTCATTTCATATGCAATCTCTGGCGCTCAGAAGTGTGTATTGTTGGGTTTGATTCTTTGTGGTTTATTTCTATGTGTGTGTATGTAAGCGTCACTTTGTGTGTGTTTGGGGAATTATTATGTGGCACTTAATGTGATCCCAGTATTGAAATGTGTATTCTGTAGTGTACTCTGCATATGCTTTTATATTTGGTTTCTGCACTGCAAACATATTTTAATTTTGAGCAGCTTTGCAGCATTCAAAGGATATTAACAAAAGCCGTTACCTTCCCTTTTGAGTGGATATTTGTTCTACAGTTATTTGAACTGTATCCTCCACACAAAAACCTGCTGAACCAGCTTCAAATCTTTCATGCAATGCTTATCTAATCATCTTACTTCTAGCCAGACTGATACACTTCCCCTTTTGTGACATCAGTGTTCCCTGAATGTATTTTCAAAGTGAAAATACCAACTCACCATCATCACTGATGAAGTCAGTAGGTTTTAGCAGCAGATTCCCTTAAGACTGCAGATTTTTACATAACAGTAAGCAAGGGGTTTAGTCAGACATGAGACCAACATGTTAACCTGCCGTCACATTTAAGTAAACCGGCGCATGTCTGACAGAGGCTATTAATAGCTTTGGTTTGCTGTGGCTACCTTGCTAATATCTTTGGAGGACTTTATCTCCATAGGAACAGCACAAGCTGACACCTCCACGAAGCAGGGGCATCTGGCTTTGTGCCAACTGTAAGCAAACTGCTCCGGAAACCCTTAAAAGTGCAGCTGATGGATGTATTATGTCAATCGACTGGTAATTCACAGATATCACATACTGAACATTGCTTCAGGACATTGCCAGCAGAACTCAGTAAGCATGCCATTAAAGATACTTTTTTTTTTGTTCCATAGTGGTACTTTCAGGTGGCAAAAGGGCGAGTGATAACTAGCAAGGCAGTGTATGCTACTCTGTGAGTCTCTACAAAACCATGGCAACAAGCTCTTTTTATAGTTATTCAGTAGGTCAGTTCCTGGTCTCCTGACTCTGTTATTGCTTTTGTCACTACAAGTCACACAGCTTGGCTCCAGGGCTGCAGCTTCTTGTGACATGTAACCCAATTTCCACTTTGAGACATGAGAACTCATTAAGCTGGGTACACAATCCAGACTATAAATATTTCTAAGAGCATGATGAAAAAACTATTTTTTCTCCTGTGTAAAAGACAAGGTCTAATCAGTAACATTGCTTTTGCAGGTCTGCGTTACTTTGTCAAGGAAAAAACACAGAGATTAAAAACTCATGTTAACAAAACTGTTTTGATCACAAGATCCAAACACTCTGGTTGGAGCCAAAAGAATTACAGGGCTCGACAGTACGAGCATTTCACTTTCATTTGCGACTAAAAATAGACGTGTGCGAACTGCAAAATGTAATAGGGGCAGGGCTGTATGTTAACTTTTTATGTACATAGCACTGGTGCTAAGGAGGTTCATAGTTTTATACCACAGGCCAAAAAACTTGTAGCACTATAAGACATCTCTAAAATCTCTAAAAACAACCAGAAGTGGTTCCTCACACAAACAGGTATGTAGCAGTAAGTGTTTTCTATACTTGTTCTCAATGCCATCAATACATTATACAAATTAAAAATGCAAATTTCAGCTCGGTTCGTGGCTTGTTTCTTCTTCTTTCCTATTTAAAACCTGAAAATAAGATTTGTTTAATGTTTCCTCTAGATTTACTGGTTGGGGGTGGGGGGTTGGTGATTAGTATGGAGGTGGGTGTCTGCCGGTGTACTCAACACGGTGAGGGGGTTCAACTTCATGATATGTTTTGATGATAGACTACAAGGTTAGAGAACATTTGGACCAGAATCACCAAACACTTATATAAGTCGTATTTTACAAGCATTCCTTCGATTAATGACGGAACTACCGACTTTGCCCTCAACTCGTTGCTGTCAATTATCCTGCCTGCACCTCTTCACGTTTACATCCAGGTGACTAACTTTGTCATTTTAAAAAGATCTCTGTCTATTCCACAGCAAAAAACTTGCCTTTTAAAACAAAAACGTAGTAATGGTAGTGTTGATGTAGCCACGTGTGTGTGCGCGCAGCTGTTTGTGTGAAGCGTGAATAAGCCACACAGTCAGTAAGAACAAGAGCGTGGAGCAGAGTCACCGCTCAGGACGGCTACACGCACAACAGACAGTCACACTTTGCTGAAATAAAATAATTTAATTCCAGAAATAAAATATTTTGTGCCTTTCTTTTGGGGAGGGGCGGCCGCTCCTGCAAATGAAAGGTAGAGGAAACACCGGTAGCTGACTCCCTCGACTCACTGAGGTTAAGAGGACTGTTCGCTAAGAACTGTGGGATTTTGAGTCGAATGTATGGACTTTACGCATATGGGAAACTGTAGGAAAACCTACAGCTACCAAGCGGTAGAGTGTGGCGCAGTGAAAAAAAGTTTTTCCTCTCACACACAGGCTGTCGCACCGGTGCTACCAACATGAATTCATACATCCACAGAAAGATTATTTCATAGCACATGCAACATATATGTCGCACTGTGCAACCCTGAATTGGGGGCATGTGTGCAACGAATAAATTCAACAGTTTAATTCATTTGTAAAGTTCTCCAAATGTCTTGAATGCAACAGAAGTCACGATGCCAAATCGCTGAACCCATGTTTGTTGAAAAAAATCACGTGTTCTACTTTTTAGTGGAGAGGCCTCGAGCAGAAGCTTCCCTCTCGCCCGCCACCACATGAAAGAGCCTGCTAGACACAAACTATGAAACCCATCAGTTATTATTTCAAAACATCGAATGGGACAACAAGTTAGTATCCGGAGTTGTAAGTGTTAAAGCCGACAGTGATTTGAACGACAACAATGAGGACAACAAAGACATAACAGCAATGAAACAGTAACCTTAAAGCAACGCTATGTAACTTTGACCACAACCTGTGGCTTCGGGAAACGAAACTGAACGATGCACGTTCATACGTCGCATAAAACAGCAATTTTAGTAAAACCGGGCCATTTTTTTTAATGGAGAAAATGACGACTGGTTTTCCCTCCGATGTCCTATGACTGCTGTGCCTGTCTGCAGCCTTTTGTTTTAGCAGCTGTCACCAGCAACAACCCGGAGCTGTAGCTGCTGCTTCAGTCGGCAGGCAGCCTACATGTTGCTCTCAGGGGCCTCCGTGAATCACAGAGCAGTCGTAGGAAATCAGAGGAAAAACCATAAAATATGACCCGGTTTTACTAAAATTGCTTTTTTATGCGACATGAAGTTTCATTTCTGGTTTTCTCGTAGCCACGGTTTTCGTTACATAAAGTTACATAGTGTTGCTTTAAGCTAGTTTCATAGTCGCGACGCACCATACATGGAGCGGACTCTGCTGGGGTCAGCGCGGACTAAAATGCCACAATAGCGGAACTTAGCAAACTTCAGGTTAGGTCAACACCTTCTCATTCTCAGTTACTCGCCATACAGAAATAAAATTTGACAGTTTGCTTGTAAATTCCTCGTTGTACTGCTTTTACTGAGGAAAAACACATTACTTGATATATTGTCATTGCACCCCTGAAGTTCTTTCTGTGCTCCTCAAGAAAACAGTAAAACCTGAGTTGTGAATTATCATTTTCACAATAACAGAGGTTTGGGGCCTTTGGTTCACTTTCACTAAAAGGTTCTTACAGTCAAGAGAGTTAATGCCAACTAATGCAACTTTGTTCATAATTAGTTCAGAGAATCTTCAACACATCCTGCAGTATTAATACATCCCCAAAGGCATACAGTATTAGCCAAGGACAGGGAAATATACTGTACATTATATTTTCTAGCCAGTAGGTTCTTCAACTTTTTCAAGCTGTGACCTAAATGAAAAATTCAGTTCTCTACAGGACATGGGCTCATTAAAACATGTTGATCCTGTTTTAATGTGCAGAGGCGCCAAGAGAAAGTTTAAGATTCATTTAAGGTCCTAAGTCATGGTTAAAGAAGTCCTTAATCAAGGCTATTCATCACATTCTAATACTGCTGAAGTCTATAAGATGGTGTGAAAAAAACAGACTTTCCAAAGGGGAAAATGAAAAATGACACAATCCTCAGGGGAAAAATACGAAAAACGGGGAATATATGGATTGAGTCTGCAAAGTCTCCAAAAGTGAATTGCTAATGACACTGCCTAAAGCTGAAGGCAAGTTAAAACCTTTTCCCTTTGAATTTCGCTTGCAAGGCAATATTCAATCCAAAGAAGTAGCTTATAGGCCACTGCAGCTCAATACTTTAAAGAGTGAACATACACACACACACACACACACACACACGCACATTTACAGACACACACAATATACAAGGCACAGATACCCACTCAAACATTTGGTCATACACCCTTGTACGCACATACACAGAGCTCTGGCATATATCAAAATGACTATATGCATTATGTAAGAGGTGTCAAAATGATTGAAATAAAAAAGATGGTTGACTTCAGTGTGGTGATGTTGTAGCTCGGTGCAGAGGGCAACACATGCATGGCACCATTTTCTTCTTCTTTGTGGACTGCATGGCTGAATATTTGATTAGTTACTGCTGGGGATGAGCGATATAGACCAAAAATTTTATCTCAATATTTTGTGGTTTTTAATGACGATATAAATGACGATGAAAAAAAAAAAAGTACCATTCAACACAATTTTTTTGGCTGAGTAAAATTTTTCAAACGGGCAACTGAACTACACTAATTACATGTAAATGTCCTACTGTGCTGCAAAACAGTACACAATAATGATTCAAATGACAATAACAATGACAAAAGTTTTGGTCAAAACGGTCAGAGAGGCATTCAGTAAATATTAGTGTCGCTCTGTAACGCTTGTTGGTGAGATGAGCCTGCCGTAG
>JAPXVT010000006.1:25203072-25213625 GCA_029823135.1 Acanthurus reversus | reverse complement strand
TCTGCTCACATCACCCAGTACATCCTCAAATGGAAAGTGGTGAGTTTTCTTATCGAGAATCATGTTTAATGAATTTTCGTCTTGGTCTCAAGTCTCTATTGAAATTATCTAACAGTCGACTCCTGTTCTCTATGTGAAGCCTTAAAACACACTCTCATCTCTTTTTTTTAATATCCTTCATCACATTTCACAGAAAAACTCCCAAAACCCATGGAGAGAGGTGATCATCCCCGGCCACCTTAACTCTTACACCATCTCCGGTCTGAAGCCCGGCATCACATACGAGGGTCAGCTGATCAGCGTGCTGCGGTTCGGACGCAAAGAGATCACACGCTTTGACTTTACAACCAATTATGGATCATGTGAGTTTTCGGGGTTGGCAGATCTCAGTGCTGGCTGTGTTTTGCATCACCGTTTAACTTACAGTACTGATGTTAATACGTTTATTTAGCCATGTCTTACGTGCAAGCCTGTTCAAGCATGGCTGACTTATTTAATCCTACCCAATTATATCTGCCTTGACGATATCTGAAGAATCTCTAGCAGCATCGTGAATTAATTAATAATTGCTTTGTGCCTTTTTTCCCCTCTGTTTAATTTAAACCAGGAACTCCTCACTGAGACGTTAAAGCTCTTTGTCAGATTGTCCTGGTCAGTGCTGCCAGTTCTGATGTCAGAGTCCGCACGCTGCCAGCTCTCTTATTTTCCATCTCTGTTTCTTGTGCAGTGGCCACATCACAGGGCGAGACCACCCAGCCTCCGCCTGTGGTGGACACCTCGGAGTCGGTCACTGAAATTACCTCCAGCAGCTTTGTCATCTCCTGGGTTTCCGCCTCCGACACAGTCTCAGGTTTCAGAGTGGAGTACGAGCTCAGTGAGCAGGGACAGAGCACGGGACAGCCCATGGTGCTGGGTAAGTTTAGATAAACATATATAAACAAACATGCAGGCATAAACATATAAAATACAGTTGTGGTGGTGCACTATAATTTAGCCTGATTGCAAAATAGCATAAAATTACTCCAGACAGTCTTGTTTATTTGTCAGAGATTAAAAGGTATTCAGATCTATGAAAATGAATGTGTTAATACATCATGTTTTCTTCCTATCAGACCTGCCTCGTTCAACTACCTCAGTAAACATTAATGATCTTCTACCTGGGAGGAAGTACACTGTTAACGTCTATGAGGTCACAGATGCTGGAGAGGACAACCTCATTCTTACTACTTCACAAACCACTGGTCAGTCGGCTCACACACACACACATTCTCTCATTCTTTAGTCCAGTCTCTCTTTTCTGATATTCCTCCTTTTGTCAGGAATGAAAAATCAAATGAACCAGTAAAGTAAGAAGCTCTGGTTGCAATTTTCTTTCTCACATTTGCATCCTGTTTGTTCCTTTAGCACCTGATGCTCCTACTGAGCATGAAGTGGAAGATGTGGGAGAAACTTCCATTATGATCAGCTGGGAAAAACCACTGGCTCCCATCACGGGTATGCTATGACATCACTGTGAGTCACAGCCTTTAAGTCTTGTCATCATGCTGTAGCTCACATGAACTTCTGCTGTCTCTTCTTCTGTGCAGGCTATCGTGTTGTCTACACGCCGTCAGTAGAGGGTGAGAGCACGGAGCTGACTCTCCCTGACACAGCGACATCTGTAACTCTGAGTGACCTCCGACCCGGGAAGTTGTACAACATCAGCATCTATGCTGTGGAGGACAGCCTGGAGAGTGAGCCTATCTTTGTACAGGTGAACACCGCTGGAGATCCAGTGCCAGGTAAAAGACTGAGAAGTTTAAAGCCCCTGTGAGGAATTTTCATTTTATGTTGATGGTGCCGCATGCGGACAAAAGTGGTTCTGCATACCGTTGTAAAGATCTTGTCTTTCGCGAGCATTTGTTTTGGACCAGAGTAAAAGAAACATGCCACGTTTTGCAGAATGCCAGTTAGGCCATAAACAGAAAATATTAAAATTATCTAAAGAAAAATAGCCTCCTGCTTTCAACCATAGATGGAAAAAAAAAAGAAACAGCATATTGACCACAAACAAGAAATCGTCTCTTGCGGTCTGTGTGCTGTAAAGCGTCTCGTAGTGTTTCTGCTGACTGAGCAGAGTGGGCAAAGACATTGTAAAAGACAGGATAGTAATCTCCAGTCTCCTCGCCGATGATATCATTTGCCGATGTAGGTGAGATATGAGGCATCAGTATTAAATTTAAACTGATTCTTGTAGGGATTTTAAAGTATCGGAACCCTTATTGTTATTTGGAAATGTTGAGACGGGGCAGAAAGAGAGAAATTGTCCGGCCTTCTTTTTTTCTTTTTTTAAAGTCCACACCTTCCTCCATGTGTTTGCACTCAGGTTTTAGTTATCAGATTTTTTGGTTTTAATCTCTAAAACCTGCTCAAGCTTGTGTCGGTGCACTTGTGTAGCCTCTACAAAGTCGATGTATACATACAAACATGTAAGTGTTAAGGGCTAAATTTGTCAAATCAATTGTTTTTGCCTGGTATTGGTTGAAAAATGCTGACTTTCAAGAGTTTCATTTATTCTCTTGGGAGAAAAGTGCTGGCACTTTGGTCTAATCGCCTTGGTGGTATCTTTGGGTGTCGTGAGTGATTTCAAAGATGTAGAGATTGAAACACTATGGGAAATTCTGCCTCTTGTTTCTGTTGGCACAGGAGCTGATGTGCAGAGAGCAAAAATCCGCTTCTTTGTTGATTTTAATCCTTAAATATCATCATTTGATCCCGCGTCCCCTGCTCTGCTATACATTCACATAAAATTTACTTACGACTCTTGTCATAAAGGAACCCTCCTGAATCAACTTACAAGTCAACATGTGGCCTTTTCAATGATTTATGTAGAAGATTCCAATTCTTGATACTAGAAGTGAGGAATTCTCCAATGAAAACTCAAAGTCATTGAGTTCACAGCTGTTGCGCTCTGATTCTGGAGTTATGTAAAACTTCTCAGTTTGCCAGGTTGAACATGCTGTCGGGCCAGTCGAGCAGATGCTGGAAGTGTGTGTGTGCTTCTTTCTACAGTTTGTGTGATGGAATACAGATTTATGACCTAGTTTGGAGCGTCTGCTGCCGTTTTTGGACTGACAAGTAAAGCCATCTCTGCTGTGGCAGATGTACATTATTACCAATGGACCAAGTCTAAAGCGTAACCTCACGGTGAACCAAACCAGTACTCACTTGTACTTGACATTATTTCATGCACACAGCTCTTTATTCTCATTTCAACTTTTCTTTTGTCCTTAAATTTTTCTCTGACATTTTCCTATTATCTCATCTCTAACCTTCACAGGCCAAATAGGTCTTTTTTTTTCTTCTTTTTTTTTTAAATTATTTTTTTATTTTATTTTTTTGCAGTCTGCCCGGCTCTTCTCACATGCTGTTTACTAATTATCATTTACCCAGATGTCTGTTGTGTGTTTTGCCATTATGTCCAGAATACACATCATTGTAATGGTTTGGCACTTTGCTGCAAAAATTCTTTTAACATGGTTGCAAACTTGTTGTAATTATATATGTTTGAGCTAATGGGTCTTTTTATGATATGCAACATAAAAACAAAGAATGGTGTTTTTGCAGAGGTACTCAATGACGCAGCATATACTTAATTTTAAAGAGAAAAACAGCCATTAGGTCATGTAATTATTCCGAGCTTTATTTAAGTTTATTTCACCAAACATGGTTTTGCAGATTACGTTTGAAATGAGACCAATGAATTTTTTTAATTTGCTCGTTTTTCATTGTTTTAACCTCTACCTTTATGAGTCTATTAGAAGCACCCATACGTAAACCAAATAGCTAACAAATAACTAACAAATCTACTAAGGCCAAATGCATGTATGAGTTAGTAGATTCGTTTGTGGGTAATGCAACAAATTGAACAGTGTATAGCATGCCCAAAAAAGACTAAAATTTTGGACATTTAAAAGCAGTACATAGCCCCTTCAAAGTAACTTAAGTGGTGATCTTGCGGATCTGAACAGGTTGAGGCATCAGCTTCTCTGTTGCAGAGGAGAGAACGTGTCCTTACAGCATCTAAACAACATGCTCTAGTCTAAGCTTTCCTCATTAATGACAGGTTTCTGCATGCATTCAACTTTGTTTCTTGCAGCTTCGTAAGAGTTTTTTGCGGTTATTCAATAAGAGAAAAATTGGAATTTAGCCTAATTTAGCACTGATATAAAGCTTCTTAGATGCACGTTTACTTATGATAAACAATTGGAAAGACATAAATGCAAATGCATTATGGGTATGCATATGCAATCAGTGACTAAGTTCCTTCAAATGAAGAGGATACTATGTTTTGACATAGTTTATACATATAACATGCACATTTGTGGTTCTGTTAAAGCAAAGTGTTGGACAGTTTTATCATGTTTTAGAGTTCGGCTGAGAATAAAGTGAAAGTGATGTTGGTCAAGTTGTTTAATCTAGCTTGAGTTTAAAGAATAAATAATAATGAAGAACTTTAACCAAGTATATTTTCCCAAACTGCAGATGAAGTGGCCTCTCCGACAGACCTGCAGTTCTTCGAGGTGTCAGATAAAAAAATCATCCTGACCTGGTCCAGCCCAGCCGGTGAAGTCTCAGGTTACCGGGTCACTGTGGTCCCCGTTGATGAGACTGGTGCCCCACAGAAGGAGATGACTCTGCCTGTGAGCCAAAACTCCTACATTGAAGTGTCACACCTGGAGCCTGGAACGATGTACCGCTTCAACATCTACACCATTCTCAACGGAGAGGAGAGCTTACCGCTTATTGGGGAACAAAGTACAAGTGAGTCTGACAGATGTCCTCAGGCTCGCAGGGAAATGAATAAACACACAACAATCAGTTTCTGCAAGTTCATTTTCATACACTAGAACTCATGTGAATATCTAACTGTGTTTATTTACACCTCTTCTCTTAGAGCCCGATGCTCCCACTGATATCCACTTTACCAACGTGACTGAGGACAGTGCTGTAATGATGTGGTTCGCCCCGCGAGCCAAAATCACTGGCTACCGGCTCTTCCTCACTGTTGAGGGCTCGAACTCGAAGCAGCTGCGCCTGCCTGCCCGCCTCTCTCAGTACACTCTCCTCAACCTGAGGCCTGAAACAGAATATACTGCCACGCTGCACGCAG
Organism: Acanthurus reversus; assembly: GCA_029823135.1. NCBI lineage: Eukaryota > Metazoa > Chordata > Actinopteri > Acanthuriformes > Acanthuridae > Acanthurus > Acanthurus reversus. The sequence goes on along the minus strand of JAPXVT010000006.1, from coordinate 25,208,473 downwards.
AGCAAGATAATAGCCTGAGCACGGGAGAGACTGCTAAATTTATGACAAGTGAGTGTCTGACACATATATTATGCATTAGAATATTATTGCCGAATCTCAATTCTTATTTTCACCCCTACCCCTTCCCTTACCCCTGCACCTACCCCTACCCCTCACCCCTTGAAACGGACTTGCAAGGGGTAGGGGCTGAAATATTCCCCTATGAAATGGGACAGCCCTTCGAGGCTCTGATACGTCATCAGAAGTCATAGGTGGTGCAGTAAATACATGTGACAACCTGCCATCAAAGGCAAAAATTATCATATAAATATGTTAAAACGCCACAAACCAGCCTTAAAACAATGCTAACTTAGCTAATTAGCTAACACGCTGGACATGAGCAGGCACAAGTACACAACTCGCGATTTTTGTTATGTTTGTTATATACAACCGGTCTCTAATACATTGAAATTAAACTAAGGTAATCCAGAGGGTGTTCATAATTATTTACTTGAGAAAAATCCTTAACATTTGTGCGTTGTGGGAAATTCCTCCCACCCCTCTGTTTGTAGTGTGCCCCTGAAAAATCTCCGTTTGAAGGGCTGGATAGCCCTAACGTTTACCCCTTCCCCTCTGCCTCAACATGAATCAGGACACCCCTTCCCTTTCACGTGAACCCGCAAAACGAAGGGGTAGGGCTAAGCTGTGGGTTGGGATTCAGCCTATATTTTGGAACACAGAGACATCCAGGTTAGAGTTTGACTAAGGACGCACTCACACTTGGCCCAGGTGCATCGTACCGTACCCAAGCACTGTTATCCCCTCTCCCCTCTGTACCACTCGCCTGCACTCACATTGCTCCAGTCTGTGTGGGCCTGAGCACACTTATGTCGTCACTCACCTGCATGATTAACAAAGTGCACCCTGTACTTTAAAATGAACAGTCATAATTTTCATCCTGGTCCTAATGTCTCCCTCTGGTATCAACGATAAAGAAGGTAGTTGCGGATTTTTCCAAATATCTTTACCCAGTCTGCGATATATGCTGTCAAGCAAACCCTCCCTATGTTGCCATGTTTGGGTTAGGTGCCCTAGCATGTGCTCTTGTAATCATACCATGCCGAAGCCCACCTCTTCCGTCCATTCCAGCTCAGAGAAGCACTCGTGCTAGTCAAGCAAACTGGACTTTGGGGTCAAAAGCAGTCAGGCACGAGTCAGATTGCCTAATGTGTGTGCCTCCTAAAAGGATAATGTTTGGCAAAGTGAGGATACTAGTACATTACTCAGCTATTTTTAAAGTGTCATGTTATTGTGTCCTGTAGAATACCTGCACAAAATATTGGCAGTGGTCAGCTTATAATGAATAAAAAATATTTGAAATGTTACGTCAAACACCAAGATCTGTCATTTAAAATGAATAGAGTCAAAGAAACTGGTTTTAGGTGCAGATACAGCTGAGTGAAAAGATAAGTGCATGCACTCATATGTAGAGTGAATGCACAGACATGGGGATGATTATTTCTGCTTTATGACAAAAAACTGATCAAAACGTCTGTGTGTGCGTGTGTTCGTAGACTCGCCAATGGGCAGCGCTCCTCATTTCAGCACTGATGTGACTGACACCTCCATCATAATCTCCTGGACTCCAGTCCCCCGCGTTGGATACAAGGTACGCTCACTGCATATACATCACATACAAAGTGTTTTTTAATTGTATATTGATTGATTAATATGAACATGTTCTCCGTTCTGTCCTTTAAAATCAACAGCTGGATTGCTGAATCGTCTTCATACGCAGATTATTTCCCTCTCTCCGCTATTGACTGTATTTTCTAGTTATTCTTGGTTCAGTGTGGGCCCCATTAGAGTTTGATAACACAGGAACCACAAACCGCAGAGATGAATCTGATTGGTCAGAATATGTCACACCAGGGATGAGAATGTTCCGCCAGCCTCAGTGTTCTTGGGAAAACACTGACCTCTGAACTTTACCTCCTGTACCCCTCAGTCCACCCCTCTCTCTCTGCTGACTCTGTGTGCATTTTATTTCTCAGTTGACAGTTCGTCCCAGCCAGGGCGGAGAAGCCCCAAGAGATGTGACCTCTGACTCAGGCAGTATTTACATTTCCGGTCTGACTCCGGGGGTGGAGTACACCTACAGCGTCCAGCCGGTTGTAAATGGCCAAGAGCAGGGAACTCCAATCACACGCCGTGTTGTCACACGTAAGAAAGAAGCTTAGTTTTATTTATTGAGTTTCCTGTTTTTCCTTTTATTGCCTGCTGTTTTCCTTGTCCCGCCAATGCCTCTGCTGTCTTTTACTTTTGTCCTTTTTCCTCCTCTGACTCCTGCTTCTCTTAATTGTCTCCAGCTCTGTCTCCTCCCACTGATCTCAACCTGGAGTCCAACCCAGGCACTGGAGAGCTCACAGTCCACTGGAACGGGGCCAGTACACCAGGTACATACACCTGCAAACCCGGATCTATTAAGTCACGCTGAACATGTTACAAATAGTCAGTGACAGCGCAATAGTTAGCTGTGCAGAGGTGGATAAATTTCTCCTCTATTTATTGTTAGTTTGTCTCTTTAACGGTGCTTATCTGATCTTTTTAAAACAGCTCCTGCTTTGGCATTTTAGTGGCATGCCACAGTAAAATTGTCATTCTGTTTAGACATTTTTCCAACTCTTCCTTCAGACATCACTGGCTACAGAGTAACATGCACTCCCACCAACGGGCAGCAAGGAAACAGCGTGGAGGAGTTTGTGGAGGCGGGGCAGAACTCCTGCACTCTGGATAACCTCAGTCCAGGAGTTGAGTACAACATCAGTGTTGTTACTGTGAAGGATGACATGGAGAGCACCCCCATATCAACTACCATTACACCAGGTGAGTGAAAGCTAAACTCCTAATCCTGGTGGTTTTATGGGTTTTTTAGGCCAAGTGGTTTGGATATGCAATACGAGAGTCTGATTTTCATGACTATTTTTTTAGGAAAGCGGGTAAGAGCACACACTTACAGGAGCTTCATTTTTAAATTAACACATAATGTTGAAGGTTAATATGCAAAAAAACCACATTAGCTTTCAACAACAAAGAGATGCTAGCTCTGCTCTGTTAGCATCATTGCTCTAACTTAGCTGTAGTGACCTTAAAGTATGCAAAACAGTGGCAACAGTGACTGCTTTGCAACACAAATGGCACACCATCTCCTGTGTATATATTAAGAATTTCAATGGAGATGCTTCATTGAATAACAGGTGAAACCTTGTTAATTTGTAATATATACCGGGGAAAACAGCCTTGCAATTGCTCTTCCATTGGTGTGTTATGTTAAATATCTCACACTACTGGAAGCAGACAATCCTTCATTCACACTTCTTTCTGGCCCTTCTGTCCAACTTCTTTCCTTCCGCCTTTGCTTCTTGTTTGTCTGTTGTTTCTGTGGTCGTCTCTCTTTCTTTCCTCTCCCCTACGCCCCTGCTCTCCAATCCTCTCTCCACCTACCCAGACGTCCCAAAGCTGACAGACGTCACCTTCAAGGATGTGAGCGACACCAGCATCAGCCTCCGCTGGTCACCGCTCAACACCACCGCCATCACCGGTTACAGGATCACGGTGGTGGCAGCCGGCGAGAGTGTTCCCATCTTTGAGGACATGGTTCAGTCAACGACTGGTCAATACACTGTCTATGGACTGGAGCCTGGCATCGACTATGACATCAGTGTTGTCACTGTGACGGAGAACGGCGAGAGCGAGCCCACCACATTCACTCAGCAGACCTGTAAGATATATGTTTCCACTTAACAACAACAAAAAAGATTTTCTTCACTGCTGATATAATTCGCTGTTGGGGCCGACTGAGAGGGAAATTTTGTGGCCGATACTGATATTTAGAAGCAAAGAAATTCCGATATTCTTTATACCGGTCGTTTTCATATAATTATAATATCGGCTGAGTGTGGTTATCAAATACATGGGACAAAGATGTGTAATGGAGGTGGGATATTTTACATTCTAACAAACTTTATTCCAAACATCAGTGCAACAAACAGTAAACTCATCACGCATTAGTTGATAAATAACGGACCTCCCTCTGCTGGACAAACCACTTAATTACGCCATTTTAAATCACTATTCCAAGCATTTTTTTCAGCTTAAAAGCAATTTTAATGTTGGCACATTATTAAACGCTAATACTGATGTACCTGTGACTGACTGGTATTTGCCAGTAGCATCAGCGAACCAATATATCTATATATCCCCTAATTGGCTGTACACATGCTTTTTAATTATTCATTTACAAGAAAGAATATCAAGATGTCAAAACTATCCTTAAAGTAGATCGGTGGTGTGATCTGAGGGAGTCACAGACCACGTTGTGTATGCTGAGTTACATAATGTAATAAGGTTCTTATTAACCTGAAGTTACGTCCCTTTCAAAGCAAACCTTAAAAGATGCTGATGTAATTGCTCTGCATGCTGAGTTGTCGGTTTAATAATCCTCTGTGTGTGTGTGTGTGTGTGTGTGTGTACATACGTGTGGACCATCTGGTTTTGGTTGAGGGTTTTTATCATACTGAGGCTCATTTTAGCCCCCAATGCAAACACTGCTTGTTCTCTCACTTTAAAGATGCCGTAAAACTTCAGACGTGGATTTACTCTGACGCACACATAAAGCAGACTCTTCCCTTTAATAGATGGCAGCGAACTTTCTCTTAAGTCATTTTATTGTTTTCTTGTTTCTCTTCCTGTGCATATATTTCCTTCCCTTATTTGACTACCGTCTCTTTAAAGAATTATTACCGTTCTTTCACCACTGTTTCATGTGAGAAAAAAACAAATCATATAAATCTAACATGACCTTCTGAATACATTCTGAATCAAGCTTCTTCTCTCTTGCACCAGCTGTCCCAGCCCCCACTGATTTGGGTTTCAGCCAGGTTACGTCAGACAGTATTGAGGTCACCTGGGTCTCTCCTCGTGTCCCCAACGCTGCTGGCATCACTAACTACCTCGTCAGGTATGAACAGAAACATAATTTTTTAAAATCTCAGAATTGTTTATGTTTCATTCAGACACTGTGTTGGGTACACTCTTATTTTCATGCACCTGCATGTCTCCTTATTCAGGTATCATCCCATTGATGATGAAGATGACAACACAGAAACCAGCGTAGATGACGGGAGTAACAGCGTGGTGCTAAGGAGTAAGTCTGGCAAAAACAAATAACACACACCATAGACACACAAACCAATGCATGAGTATTAATGTCGTTTCACTGTCCACAGACTTGCTGCCTAACACAGAGTATCTGGTGAGCGTGGTGTGTGTTTATGAGCAGAGAGAGAGCTCACCCCTCGTCGGCACTCAGAAAACAGGTGAGTCCCACCTGATCTGATTTTAGAGTATATCAGTCCAGGAA
>JAPXVT010000006.1:25133866-25144393 GCA_029823135.1 Acanthurus reversus | reverse complement strand
TGGCATGTTGTTCCCCTGTGATTTCTTTTATTATTTAAGCTCACAGATCATGTGACTGAATTTGTGGCTCAATTTACATCAAAGTTGAACCTGTCACTCCAAATTAGTGCCTATTTAGATAGATAGTGCCTATCTATTTATCTATCTATCTATCTTAATGAACATGGCAGCGATCTTAAGATCATATCAGTCAGGCGATACATAATATGTCCTGTTTTACAGATGTAATATTATTATGTGACTTGTAGTTATTAAAACCAAACCATTAGCACACTTATAAAATATGTAACTATGTCGAACCAGCAACACTGCTTGCAGTTAAAACAGATTTCAAACAGGTTTTGCTTCTGCAGTTGTCATTATTTCTGACACAATCAGTAAAATAATCTCAATATTATCAGCAGACTGACAGAGACGGCTGTAAATAAATAAAAGCTGTCATTTTCTTCCTGTGTTCTCATTTCTGTTTCTTTCTTCCCTGTTCTAGTTTTTCTCTCTCTCTCTTCCTCTGCTTCCCTCCTGTTCTCTTCCTGCTTTTTTTTTTTCTCACCGTCTGCCTGTCTTGATTTTTTTGCTCTTTAAATAGCTACTATGTCCCCCATAAGACAGACACAAAAACACGGGGAGAGGGAGAGAGAGACAGAGAGAGAGAGAGAGAGAGTCAGAGACAGTTCTGAGACTGCAGCAGATTCTAACCAATCACATGAAGCAACCCTGCAGCCCACGTGGCTTATTCATAAAAAACAAGAGGAAAACCCTTGTCATTAGGGCTCCATTCTCTCATACGGCATAACATCAACGTATTCCTGCTCTAAGCTGAGTGAATATTAATGCAAAACGTCACTCAAGAAATGCATATTTTAAAATCATGCCCCAATTTTGCACATCTTTGAAAAACATTATTAATTATGTAGAAAGTGAGACCAGTTGCAGATCCCTCTTCTTCTTTTTTTTTCTAACTTTACAATGTGTCTTCTTACTGTTTGACTCCTGTGTTCCCATTTCAGGATGTGGCCCGGATAGAATACCCAGGACACACAGATTGCATGCCAAAAATATCCTCTATATGTGTCAGCTTACTTCTATTCACTTAACAGCACAGGTATATTAAACGCAACATATTCTTAAAGGTAAGCTGTTAGGATATTAAAAATATCTATAAAATGTATTTTTGTGTCCGAACCTCATAAAATGTGGCTGCGTAAACTTTTCCATGTTAGAAAACTCTATGGATCAGATGAGTTTCATAGCACCCAATGAAATCTGATGAGCTTCAGTCTCACGGCAACCTATGGTAGTAAGCATATTCGTCATGGACTTATTTCTATTGCATAACTATGTCCCGAGGGTTCCCTCCAAATTTAAAGGATTAGTGAGTGGTGTGAGTAGATAAGAGGCTGTCCGAGTTAATTACTGCTCGGTAAACTGCAGGATCAGTACATACATGGGCTGCAAGCACGTAAGCTCACACGATAAACCTAAGACAAAGAGGTAAATGAACAAAAACAAAGCCAAACAGACAAGAGATCCTACAGAAGTTTGGATTTATTCATCTTTCATGGTCTCCATAAACAGTAACTGCATTGACTTTGTATTAACATGTAGAGAGAGTGGATGCAACTGTGATGCGAGACCACAGAAAACACACACGTACTGTACAAAAGATCTAATTTACAGATGATCGTACTTGACTTGGTGACAATAACTAACTTGCAAACACTCCAGTGACTGAAAGGAAACACTCGTACACAACCGTTATGTTAAACCACTGTGCAAAACATCAAAGCTTTGTTCTCAGCTGTGCAAAATAGCAGCGTTATTCCACGTTCCAAGCAATGACTTCACAACACGACATCACAATGATCACTTAGAATGAGCATAATACTGAAGAAGAACTGCCAGGTATGCCCAAATCATTTTTAGCTTATAGAAACAGCAACGCTGTGTGCAAACAATACTCTTCTGTCGCATTCACATTCAATATTTACATTCTGAGGAAATGTCCGTCCTGAATTGACTGCACTGAAACCAGCGACATGTACAAAGTAGACCGTTTGACAATTAAATTCTATTTGTTTTTGTTTTTTTTTGTGCTTGAACTACATCATATACAGCCGCCTACAAAACAGGCAGAGACAAATCAAATCAAAAGCAAATTTAAATGTGGGATATGTACATGTAAACCACATAGTTTCAGGCCAATAATATTCAACAGTTGGCACATTTATATATGAGATAAAAAAAAGAAAAATATTTCTTGAAAAACTGTACATTCCATTCACTCTCTGCTTATGTTGGCCTCTGTAATGTATTGGAAAGCAAAACAAAACAGAGGCCTTGGGTTGATAATCTTGCTGTACGGCCATCTACAGGCTCATTTAGTGCAGTTTATCGTATACATTCCAGGAGGGAGATACTCCCTTCTCTAGTTTTACATTTCGGCCTCTTCCTCTCATTTTTAAACTGAAACCAACTGCTCACTTACAGGTACATCACTACAGCGTCACACCGGCAGGCAAAAACATGTTGTTTAAATTAAAATCAAAAATTTTATATGAAGAAAATTGGTGCTTTTAAACCAGGGCCCGACCAATATATTGGTTTGCAGATACTATGGGCCAATGTTGATATATCGGTTTTCTCCATGATGCACCGATATTAAAACTGATTTTTAAGGCCAAAAAAAAAAAAAGGCTTGGACGAGTAATTTTAATGGTGTAATTTCACTGTTTGTCCAGCAGAGGGCTGTTCAGTGCGCCGATGTCTGGGATAAAGTTTGTTAAAATGTAAGATATCCCGCCTCCATTACAAATCTCTGTCACAAGTATTTGATAACCACATAAAACCAGATATATCGGATATTGGAATTTTCAGACTCCCTAATATCGGTATCGGCATCGATCCAAAAAATCCCACCAACGGTCAGGCCCTATTTTAAACATGCAGAGAGAGATGATATAGGTATTTTCCAACCAGATGTGAACATAGTCATACACAGCATGATCCATTTAAGCAAAATCCAGTCAAGTTTTGCAGATAAAAACAGCTTTTCACCTGTTTCCTCCAGAGTAATATCTACAATAAGATGCTCTCTTCCTGAAACATGCTTGTTGCTTGTTTGACAGCTTGACTGTCAGCTGGTAGAGGATTTAAAAAAGGACAGTATGCTGTATACCTCCACTTACAAGGCTTAGGCCTGTATGCTGAAGGTATATTGGGCCGACTCTGCTCCTCTTAAGCCAGGCTTGGCTCTGTTGTGGCAAAGTGACTCAAAATAGCAGGGAGCGGGGGAGAAATGGCCGCACAGGTCAGTACCTCAGACAGCTCCGCCTGTCGACTCCTCTTCAAAAAAAAACACATATCTATTTCTGGTCTTGCCTGGCACCTCAGCTCACTGCGACATCCATTCACTTACCTGACAAGTAGGCTAATCATGAATGAAACGGGGGATTTGGAGTGTCAATCCCTGCGCAACCCAAGGGACGAGACAAAATAGGACAAAATACCACTGGCATGCATTTATGAAATCTCCTACACTGTAGCCTAGACACTAGTTGTGTAACATCGTTAGAGGGATATTCAGCCCAGACGTGAGATGCCTTCAGCGCTGGTTTTTACATTCAAAACCACCTTCATGTGATTTTGCAAGACATTCAACTTTAAAATAAAAAACCCCAACAACACCAGTCTTGTTTGTCTCAGCGGTCCAGGTTTGACTCGCTGTTCTCGCGTTGGTTTTTCAGGTCCTGGAAGACCTCGGTGAAAAAGTGCGGGTCTGCGTTCAGCTGCAGCATTTTGGCACTCAGCCTGTTGATGATCCGGAGCGACATCTCCCAGAAAACGTCCTTGTTCGACTCGATCATGAACGGCTTGAGCGGGTAGGAGATCTCGTTGCCCATGTAGGAGTAGGCGAGGTAGAGGCAAGTCTGAAAGGTGCCCTGCAGCTCGGCAGGGCTGTCGATGTTGTCCGTGACCGTGTCCTCGCACAGCAGGTACACGAACACCACGTTGGCCGGCGTAATGAAGCCCTGGTCCTGCCAGCCCTGGAGCAAAAGAGTCCGGTCGATGTTCCGGAACCAGAGGATCACCTCTCCGCTGTTTAACTCTTTCAGTTTATAACACCTGCGGCACATAAAATCTCCCAAGCAGCGCAGCAGCTCCCCGGTGGACGCCTGGATGACTATCCGCCTCGGTGACACCAGAGACAGGTTGCTGGGTTGCTTCTGGACCTTGGAGAGCCTCCCGTTTTGCGCGGCAGCTTCGTTGCTCTGCGTGGGGACCGTGGGCACCGGCACCGGAATCGGCACTTTGGGTTTCTTCTCCTCGGTTTGGTGCGTTTTCCTGATGTTCTCGCTGTTGAGCTGAGCCACCTGGCTGGACGGAGCCGGATTCGGGGTCACTTTCTTGGCACTCTTCTTGGCCGAACTGGCCACCAGCTTCTTCCAGGAGAGAGAGACAAACATCGACGGCCGCTTGAGGCTCTTGTCGTTTTTGCTTCCATCCCCAACGACCTCGGCGTCCATAATAGATGCCTTTTTAGTTGCCGGCGATATAGAGAGGACGGTTCCCATGGCTGCGAAGGTGAGAGCCGCGGATGGTGAGGATGCTGCTGCAACTTGAACGCAGTCTTCTGCAGGGTGAGAGGCGGCGGACGAACAGTCACGACAACGATTGAAACTCCATTTACACTTTGAGTTCGTCCGTGTGGTCGCTCCTGGGGCTGCAGGGGACGAGGATGGAGCTTTTGAAGGTGAACTTGTATTCCAACAGATGCTCGGTCAGCCTCTCAGCGGGGACACGCTGCGACACAATCCTGTGGCTGCAGCCGAAACAGAGATTAGTCGCCCTGCGTTAAGGCATGCGTATACACTAACCAGCAAGTGCAGCCCCTGACTGACAGCGGAAACAGCCAATGAGAGAGCCAATCAATGATCCAATCAGTAGGGTTGTTGTTTTTAGCTCAAGGTTGCCATTGATAGCCTATATGCAGATAAGACGCACTGCTCTGGTCCCTCTTCTTCTCCTCCACTAATCCAGTTTGGAGAGTCGGTGCAATTTATAACTCAGCCACGCAGCAGTCTGCCAAAAATAGATTCATTTGCTGATCGACAGTGGTGAATGATGTAATGTGCAGCCCTCTTCATCAATATTTACACCATTATCATCCTTGAGTTGGTATCCATAATATTCCTTTAAAAGAAAAACTGTTAAAACACCTATCTGTGAGCAGGACCACCCAGACTGACCTGTTTGCTCTCTTTTGAGAGTTTTCCTCAGTTACAGAGATTCAAAACAGAGTAACCCTGCAGACATTTCACATATTTTCATATTAAAGTCATTCAAATCACATTAAAAGTCATGCTTAATCACCATCAGCAGATAATTACCTTATGGAGTGTCAATATCTGGAACTTCAAACAGCATTCGGATTGATTCTGAACCTTCAGGTATCACTGACCAACATGACAGTTTAGACTGATTAAGATCAAATTGCTCCACCACACACCACCCATCCACACTGATGCGAAAAAACCCCCCAACTCATTGTGAATAAAAATATTCTTCTAAATATTCTTAACCCTGTAAACAAGTTTAAGAATGGTGCCAAACAAGGGTTAAGCAGCTAAACTCTATAAGTGCAATAAAATGTATGAATGAGCGCATAAATTCTCTGCCTCCAAAAGTTTCCGTAAGAATGTTTCCAGCAGAGTTAAGTTTTCATGCCAGCTCTCTGCAAACTGACATTAAAATCTGAATGATGCAAAGTGCGCACAATGCTGGAACTGTCAGAAGAAGAAGCTTGTTTTTATTGAAATGCATCCACTTGTTTTCAGCAGCCTGTTTGAGGTTGTAATCTTTGACCTCTCTGGACCTGTGTGGTGTAGAAAAACTGCTGCATCATCATTCAACAGGTCTCACGGCACGGTTTCATCATAACTTTTTTGTGTTCTATTTGGAAAAAATGCCATAACACCCACAGACAGCTATTACGTGTTAGATCTCTGTGTTTTCCCAAGCCTGTGTGTTCATGATTGGTAAAAATCCTATCACTCCACGTACTCTCTGTCCTGATTGGCCGGTCTACGCTGCGCTTCTTGGCGACAGGTGGCGTCGGGACGGTCGGTACAGGCGGTACAGCCAATGTTGACTTGTTAGCTCGTCAGCAGAAGTTACCCACTGTAATTTCAGGTATTATTATGATTTTAAAAAATAACAATGTTTTGATGCATGATGGAATCTGCCTTGCTGAGATTTAGTTGGCCTCGGTTTCAATCCTACGCCCAGTCACTGCAGCAGTGCCTGCATGTCTCAGGAAACTCCGTGGGTGATCCACTTACCTGCAGATCTGGCATCCCTACCCCAAGTTACATGACTGTCTGGACTGGAAGCAGAAGGCCTACAAATAGCGTTAAAAGTCTGTGAAGTCCTCAGAGTAGACTTTGCCATTTAGCTGAAGTGTGCAGAATTATGCAGTAAACTAACTTTTGCTGTGCTGTGTCATTCGTAAGAATGTCCGCTGTGCATTTCTAAGTAAACCAGTCATATTGTGAGATGGTTGTCATGGTCCATTTATCCTGCAACATCAATTCCATTCTGAGTGTTTGTACTGGGCACTTTTTTGGTTATGTACAGAGACATGACGAAGATATCCAGTAAATGTTTCTTTTGTTTTCTCTCTTTTTTAATCCCAGAGGTATTTGCTCAGTTGGGCTAAATTCTTGATTTTGTCCGCCTGCACTTGATCTCCTGTCAAATTGCACAGTAGAAAGTAATTGTGATGTCTGAAGGATTCATTGCAGTCAAGCAATGAATCCCTCAAGTGTGAACATATTGAGTTTGGCATTGTGAAATAAAATCCTGCCTCAATTAATTCACAAAGTTTTGTTTATAGGTAAGAAAGAATCCAAGCGTTTTACTTCTGTAAACAATACATTTGCATTCAAAGATCATAGTATTAAAATGCTATGAAGTACACAGGTATAGTAGTTACAAACGGAGGAATATCACAGCAGCACAGTATAGTCAAAATCATTTGTGTTGTTCTTAACTGGTTATGTGGATTGTTGGAAGGAGAGAAACTGTCTGTCACATCTGTCTAAAATTGTTATTGTTTTACTCCATTTTACAAGTAACACAAAAACAATTCCTTCACTTTTTCCTCCACCCGACATTGTCACCATCATCACCAGTTATCATCACTGTTACTGCAGCAGATATCCTCAGCCTAATCTAATTATCCAAATGTATAACACATGTGACACGGTTAAAGAGAGAGGTGATTTACACCCATGCTCAGTGAATTAAGGCGCACAACAAATCCCCAAACTGTGAAGTGTTTCTCATTTCACCCAAACTCTTTTGATCACGCCAACCTTTGATCAAACACATCATAAATCAGACGGTGATCAAAAGAAAGTCTTTCATCGCAAATCAAACAAAACGCAACAGGATGTGGCAGAGGAATAATTGTCAAAGCACAATTGTACTGCACACTGAACATCAAGCTTCTCTGGTTCTATTTCGATACCAAAGTAAATAAAAAAACATAATCATAAGGTTTGGTGAATAGGGGGGGGACAAAGGGAGACCTTGGTTGAGTCATCTGAAGATGAAATGTTTGCTTCCTGTGTAGGAGGATTATTTTTCTTTCCTTATATTCTTTATTTTTGTGTCTGTACACATACACATAAAGTATTGGTATAGATACATATTATGTAATTATGACAAATGTGTAAGAAATAATCCAGTGGCTTACATGCTTTAAATGTCAAAATAAAGCATGTCACACACAAAGAATGTAAAGTTTAAAGCTGAATTAACTGTTTTAGCCTCCGAGGCAGTGCATTTATTTGTAAACACAATATGGTAAATAGCAAATGGATTGTGTTTATATAGCGCTTTTCTAGTCTTCTTAGTGCTTTTCACAACACCAGTCATCATTCACCCATTCACACTCACATTCACACACTCATGGCAGGGTGGCCTCTATCCAAACAGCCAACCTGCTCACCAGGGACTCATATAATACATTCACATACCAATAGCACAACCACTGGGAGCAGTTTGGGCTTCATTAGGACTCCTCAGCATGCAGACTGGAAGAGTCGGGTATCAAACCAACAACCCTCAGATTGGTAAACTGATTGGTAGACGACCCATTCTACCTTCTGAGCTACAGTCGCCCCAATATCTTCTTACAAACTTATTGTCGCAGAGGGAACAAAAACTTTTCCAAATTTCACTTACACTTAAACTCACAAGATTTAATCATTAAGAGTAAAACTCTAAGATTCCGTTTTTATCAGTTGCAAAAATTCCCTCATTCTCATCTTTTCGAAAATACTGCACCATGCCTTCAATATGCATATCTAATGTGTCTAATCTGGGGTGATTTATGCATATTGCATAACATCATTATCAGGTTCTGCATCTATGGCTTTGCCTCAGTTATCAAAGTCTGCTGCTGACTGAGCTAAAAGGAATAAAATAGCAGAGCATCATGAAAAATTATAGCTGACCTGTGCATATTCATTTTAAGTTTCTCCCACTCCATTTCCTGTGGTAAAGTTCGCCTCCTGGTGGTATTTTAGTGCAACTGCAGCAGCTATAAAACCTTACATTGTCTTCTGCACTACCTACACTTGGCTATATTCCATTTTCAAGCACTTTAACCTGATGCAGCCATCATACATTCAATATTAAACGACTGCAATTTCTCTAAATGTGAGTGTATTCAGTCTTTGACTCTAACAGAGCAACACAAAACATAGATGAAACGTTTTATTATTATGCACAAAGCTGGAGTGTATTCTTAAAACCTTAAAGACATTATCTGGTAATATGATTGTGGCATGTGTGGCTCCTACATGACTTTAAAATGATCTCTTATTTTTTAAAAAAGCATTTTCCAAAACTCCAGTTTTCATTTCTCTTGTTTGTCTTGACAAGTATTGTAAAAAATTTTGTAACTATTATTTCAAAAGATGTAAATGCAGTTTATTTGGTGTAGCTAACTTGCTTCATCAATCACAGTTTCAAATAGTTTAACATTTTTGTGTTATATTCTGTATCTTTTATGTTGCATTTTATGTAGACAAAATACAATGCAGGATCCCATCTTTTCACATATTTATTATAATTTCAGAATAAGCAAATGTCACCTCCGTTAAAAGGATAAGGTGTCAGTTCAAGTATGTTTTCTACTTGTTTCTGTCTAGCAAATATGCGTTTGAGAAAGTTAAAAAGTAGGTTTTCAGAGTTGGTTTTTAAAGGTTTGATTGAAACATTGATTTTGAACACATGCAATACTTGCAGTCAAATTAGACCCTATAATTATATTATTTTAGAATATGTTAAGCTTGATTATCAGTACTGGAGACAGCTGGCAATCTAAAACAAGGGTTTTCAGAATGTAAATATGTGGTGGACAAATTACACAAGTTGTCCACTTGAGGGCAGCCACATCCAGCTGACTTCAAATTCACCAGAATGTGAGTGGAAATATTTGTCATGAGGAGCTCGCTGGTGACATTTGCTGTCAGCACATGTCTTCACCACCTCATCCCAACATTTAATTAGTTCTACTGAAACTGTGGGATGACATATCAGGCAGCATGACAGAAGAGAGGAGGAGTGAAGGTTTCTGAGACCTCTGACTAATATTAGCTTTAGTGACAGAATTCTCCCGTCAACCGACTCAGGCTCTGCCAGCGGGACAGTGGGAGTGAACAGGGAGACGGCGGGTGGTGGAAACAATCCGCAACGCTGACAGGAAAAGATACTGCAATGCTTTTAAATTCTTTGTGTTTCATTGATGCACAGGTGACTGCAGTAAACGACACAGACACACACATGGAAAATATGCAGAAGTTAGAAAAATATTGGTAACACATTCCAGGAACATTTTCATCGTTATTCAGTAATAAACATAATAAAAATACACACATCAAGGGAAAACAGCTTGAGGAAACGATGTCAGCATACTAGAGATGAGTTTAACTAACATGGAGGAAAAAAGAAAGAAAAAAATTCAGTATTTCTACATATTAGCACTAAAGATAGGCCACACCCACAAAAATACATGACAAATGATAAGAAAGAAAAATAAAAACAGTAACTGAGGAAGAGCAAAAGAGGAGAGATGTCTTTCGCAGGATGGACAGACATGCAACAGATGCTTTGTCCACACAAAATATTGTAAAAATACTTGTTGGACAACCAGGATGACAAAATTACAGATAAACGAAAAAAGGCTCAAACCCAAAACTTTGATTTTTAAAGGCCTTAAAACATATTAAGTTAGCCATTGGGACAAATGTAGGTGAAAGTTCAGTTAATTAAAATGGGGTTAAGAAACTGTAATTAGATTAAAACACTTTTTTGACTGTATTTTCATGGCTGGTTTGGTCTGTTGAAATCATTCAGATGGGAATATGCCTCTGTATGTGATTGTGTGTGTTTGTGTGTGTGTGTGTGTGTGTGTGTGTGTGTGTGTGAGTGTGCACCCAAACATTCACCATGCCACAC
>JAPXVT010000006.1:24832562-24850554 GCA_029823135.1 Acanthurus reversus | reverse complement strand
TGGTCTGTAATGTACTGGCTACTGTATGTGCTGTACTTTGTTTTTTTATGTTTACAAAAACCGAAATTCTGTGTGCTTTACTGTTTTTTTTCTTTCTGTCATGGTTCAGGCGTGTGGAGTGTTGGTGGACTGGAGGTGTCAACAGGCAAAGTGTCTTCAGTCGAAGCGATGAATGGCTCCACAGTCCTGCTGCCCTGCACCTACTCCTCCTGTATCGGCATCAAAAACCTCTACTTCAACTGGCAATATAACGACAATGGCACCATGTACAAGGTACAGCATACACAAAAACATGCAAGCACAAGCAGCACAGACATCTGGCTACCTATCTCTGTGTATCTAAAGTACATATCTGTGTGTGTGTGTAGTTGTGTGAAGCAGTGATTCCCATGGAAGGTGTGGAGCCCTATGTCAACGTGTATCACGAGCGTGTGGAGTTTGTCGGCTCCTCCAAGAGCAACAACATCTCCATCCTGCTGTGGAACATCACCTTTGAGGACGGGGGAGAGTACACCTGTTTTGCCAGGAACCCGAAAGAGAAGAACCGCAATCACAGCGCTGTTTTCACTCTTTACGTAGTGGACCAAAGTATGTGACACACACACAAACACTTGTGTACACTTGGCACACAAGAACACCTGACTTTCTTAGTGCTTGTACATTCTGACATTTGTCACAGCTGGTGTCTGACCTCACTCATGTTCAGACTCTTTCTCATGTCTCTATCATTTACTTTCCCTCTCTCAATGTCTTATCTCTTCCTATTTTCAGTGAAGGAGGTTGACAACACTTTGACAGTCATCATCGTCTCAGTCCTGGGTGGAGTCATTGGCTTAGTTATCATTGTCATGGTGATAAAGGCCTTGGTTGTTCACTTCCTGCTGAAGGATGATGAGAAGAAGTGAGTGGATCTAATTATGTTAACACACGGCATTCAAGAAAAAAAAAACACAATACACAAACTATGATACTGCCAGTGTTTGCTACCTGAATGTAATCATTAATACTATTATTTTTTCATTTTAAAATTGGGATAATTTAATGTCTAGATCTCTCTGAACATCATTGTGGTAGACCAACTAAGTTCATGGCTTATAGAAAGTCTGTGCATTGAGCTGTTTTATGGAAATGTGAGAGTAAACTCTCACATGTATCATCAATTATTGTATTGCTTTTTTTGTTGAAAAATACTGTAACAAGGTATAACAATAACCTTAAATAATGTGACTACAGCTGCAATAATCCAGAAGTGTTGATTTCATTTTGCAATGAGGGACCATGACTGTATGAAATGCAGCTTAATGGCCAATGCCACTGAAATTGTCTTATTAACTTTCTTAATGTGAAACTGGATTACTGTCTTCAGTGTTAATGGGATAGTTGCTACCATTTATCAATAAATTTGACAATTGGTAACTCGCACGGGTGCAGACCCGTTGTAAAAATAATAACGGGCAACTCTGTGTGACTGCAGCTACAAAGCAACAAATCAGGCTTCCCCTTCTGACAGAAAGAGGAAGCCAGAAAGCATCTTTACTTGTATTTTGACATCTATGACAACTGTTATGTCAGTAGTAGGCTGCAAAGATAGATCTCTATTTATGAAACATTATTCTAGATATACTTAGAAGTAGGGCTGCCCAATATGGGATTTTTAGGGTCGATGCTGATATCGATGTCAGGGAGCAAGAAAAGTCAGAGATTTGATACTTGTGTCAAGGCTTTGTAATGGAGGCATGATATCTTAGATTTGAACAAACTCTATTCCATCATCAGTGCACTATACAGTAAAAGCTTAATGCAGTTGTTATTTAATAATGGACCACCCTCTGTTGGAAAAACTATCTACAAACTAAACCATTTTAAATCACAAGTTCAAGCAGTTTTTCCAGGCTTAAAAACAATAGGTAATATTGGTAAATATCGAACAACATATGCCGACACTGATATATCTGCAATAACTCAATAGGCTGATAATATCGATAAAACAAATACAACAGTCGGGCCATATTGTACATGTATAGAGTTTTTAAATGTGTAGCTGGGCAACAACTTAAAGAACGTCAGGTTGAGAAAGATGAGAAAAAGGCATAATTTTGGCTAACGTAGAGATTACGAAAATATGGGGCGTGCAAATTCTGTGTGACGTGCAGATTTTATTTTATTTTTTTTAAATCATAGGGGCATTTTCATTTTAGTACTACTCACAGTTGCTGATGACTCCACCAAGAGGATCTCCTTTGAAGTCAAACTCAATGTCCATGTACTTTCCCTGTGGATCAGAGTGCAACAGTTACAACTGAACTGTGATCTGGGTCCAAAACCCGTTCAAAAGTTCAGTACAGTTCACAGGATCTCTGCACAAAGCCATTCAAGTTATGATACAGCACAAGTCATAAAACATTACGAAATAACTGGTCTCTCTGGAGGGGCAGCTCCCCCAGCACCACCAAGACTGCCAGTTTCTTTCTAATCGTTGACTAAAACAAACCATTCTCTCCTTCTGTCTGAAACGTGGAAGTTAGAACACAGAGTCCTGTGTGTGTTTGATTTTTTTTCCCCCCCTCTGATGTATTAATAGCAGGCACGTCCTCAGAACGGGCCAAGCTCTGCTGGTGAGTGGGCTCCAGCCAAACTCAATAAGCCTGCTGCACTCAGCAAAAATGAAGTGACTGTTTGATTCATAAATCTCTGATAAACTGATGGAGCCCTGATGAGCTAAGGTCCTTGTCTGGAGGTCTATGCCAAGGTTACCTAAATATAAACAGATCAGGGGCATAATCCTTTATAATACTCCCTGTTACAACAGCAAGTCCAAGCACTGCCAGGTGTTTGTCTGTACCGATGTAGATACAGGACTGAATGCAGAGGTTGAAGTCTAAAATTAAGATTGGTGAGCTCGTTGGCAGTTAGCCTGCTAGCTGTTACTGGCTGGTATGAACTGTTTCTATTTTAACGCTTTGAACATTCAGGCAAAACAACCCCTTCAGTCTCGCAGATTTAGGACAGTGTGTCGTGATTACACTGTTGAATGCGCTGAAGTTACTAAGAAGAACTGACTCACTTCTGGAGAATTTGCAGCTAAGCAAAAATTTGTACTAGAAAATCAACATGAACACTCAGTAGTGTGATGAGGAGATCAGATGTCATGTTACAAGGGAGGAAACTGAAGCGGGCTGCAGCTGCTAAACCATCCCTGAAAACATAGAGCTAAACTATTCTTAGCCTGTTTTCTAAACCGCATACTATACATGCAGTATGTACTGATTTGCCCAAAATCTAGCATGTAGAATGCATGTATTTAAACACAAGCAAAATCTGCAGTATGCAAAAAAATCCTGGATGGATACTGATTTCTGAGGAAATCCCCAGTATGCATCCAACCAGTCTATTTTGCCTACTGTTTCCCACAATGCAATGCGCTGCGACGTCTTAACCAAAGACTGTCCGGGCATTTGTTGCTGAAGTTTAATGAAAAAAATAAGTAAATGAAATCTCGCTATTGCTGCCTGTCTGTGTGAAATGCATTCTGAGTAGCCCGCCTGTGTACTGCAGTGTGAACAGATGGCATATTGATTGTTCGTATCAAATTCTGTATGTGGTACATACAGTATGCAATATGTTGTATGCAATTCAGAAAACAGCCAAGCACACATCCTTCTCATTCTGCCACTGCCTAAAATTTGCATGTTTTTTTGGGTATGTGTCTTAGGAAGAGTAATGCAGCCACTGACTCATTTCATTATTCTATCTCTATCTTGCCTTAGGATTTTCCAGCTTCCTCATTCTCAAACCACAGCAGGTTGTGCAGATTAACACAGGGCAAACTGTCAGCTTATACATTAATACATAAGCATTATTTTTTTCAATTGAACAGTGAGTAGAAAATAAAATAAAAATCAATGCAACCATACAAGAGTTTGCTGTTTCCGTGGACGGAGAAAAAATGATAGGTCAGTGCGTTTGGTCTAGACTGGCATTTGGTTATGCTCTGCTTTTGATGAACAGCGTTGCAGGTTAAAGGCCTTGTCCAGTGTGCCGGATTGAAAGAGCATTTACAAAGGTCGTTAAACATGTGCGAGTGCAATATATCAAGTGGGCATGACCTGCTGTAGCTGAGCCAGAGCGTGGGCGGGTGTAAGGTGTATGTTTTTATGAGAAAGATAGAAGAACATACATATGTGAAAGGCCACCGCAAGAAGATTTTATTCACTCCCTTTTCATTTGTGCTTGGCATTGCAATGCTGCTTTGAAAAATGCATCACTTAGCAAGGACATGTCTACAGGAGACAAAGGTCTTCATCTCTTATAAGCTTTAAAGCAGTTTCCATGTACAAATACAACATGTATAAATACAACAGCAGGACTTGTTGATAGAAAGAATCCCTGCATTTACAAGAGAAAAAAAAAATAAGCCACCATAACACTGAAGATCCTCCTTGAAGTTCAATTTAGTTTAAGAGTTCAAGGGCCGCGACGGAGAATGCAAGCTCAAGAGTGAGGCAGTCAGTGTGTAAAAAAGAAACCGAAAAGAAATACAGAAACAGACACAAAATAACATTCTGAGACTTATTTTGACAGAAAGAAAAAAAAAAAAAAACATAGATGAAAGAGCCAGAGCAGCACTAGCTCAAATCAAGTCTGTATGAAAACATCCAGACTGTGCATAATATTCAACAAATGAGACCTCATTAGAGAAGCAATCATCTAATTAAACAACACTAGTTGTTTATCAGTTCCGATGAAGATACTTACAAATCTGGAGGAGTTGTCATTCCTCACTGTTTTGGCATTTCCAAAGGCTGAAAAGGAGGAAAATTTAATTAGACATGATGAAACTATTGCAACCAATGCATCATTAATGATAACAAAGTTTTAGCCAATACATTCAAACTAATCAAAGCTTGTTTACAAATATTCCAAACATTAATACTGATCCTTAACATTGTGCCTCACTCCGGCGAGCTGTCAATCATATGAGGGCTGAAAGTCAAAGCCATCTGTACTGATGAAGCCCCATAATTCTGTATGGATTAAGCAAAGCAGCAGGGCTTTCCGGGCTTAGAGAGGACTGAACCTTGCTGTCGCACTACATTCACTGTCAGAGTGCTTCGGCATGTGCCAGTGCTTATAAACAAACAACACAAAACACAATGTGTAAACACACAGTTGAAACGTATGAATTATTTGTGTGTGATCTTGTTAAATGCATCACAAACGTGTGTACACGTGCACACATTAGACTTTTAGAACAGTATTTTCCAATTAGGGGCCCATCTCAATTTGCCTCTAACCACGTTTCTACATTAAAATGCTATTAATCTGTAATGCAGCACAGTGCTATTAGCATAAGTGCTTGATTGCTGATAACCCCTGATTAAAGTGAGTTTAAGTCAACCGTGAAGAAAGGAGGAGGAATCAGAGCAAGATATGAAAAGAAGTCGAGTGAGGACAGCAAGAGAAAGACACCAATAAAGATTTTCAAATAATCACAGCATCAACAGAAACACTGTGAGGAGCTGATAACTCTTCTCCCCTCAGTCTCCTTTTCTTTCTTTTTTTTTTTTTTTTAGGCATTTTAGCAATTAGACAGGCAGAGGCTAAACTCTTGCAGATGTGCAGGGTTTCTGCAGCGACTCAACCTCTGCATACAGCTTCATCATTCACGGGCATTTCCTGTTCACTGCCCCCAATTGAATTACAGCTGTTCCTGTACCAGCAGTGAGCTGTGAGAATGAGACAGTACGTGTGTGTTTTTGTGTGTGTGTGTGTGTGTGTGTGTGTGTGGTGTACTGGAGAAGAAGCAAATAAACAGAGGGTGTTTTCTAGCATTTATAGGACCCCTAAAGTTTTATTGCTGGTCAGATAACTTGTGGTTAACAGTGTTTCTGTGCTTGTGTGTTTGCTAGTGTCCACTGTACAAGCCATATCTAACAGTTATGTTTTAGTTGCTGTGTGACTAATTTATTTAGTCATTTATTTATTTAAGCTTTGTTTAACCAGATTAGTCAGTTGAGAATCAATTCTCATTTACAATGACAACCTGGCCAAAAGGCAGTAACAGGAGGCAAGAGAGTATAAAACATTAACATAGGTACATCCATAACTGTCAGGGGTTGTACAGTGAGAAAATGTGCTCTCTGATTAGTTTACATTCCATATTGGAAAAGCAGAGGGACAAAAAGTCAAACTTTACCACAAAACTCTGTTCAACAACTAAATAAATACCGTGGTGGGTGAGGTCTGCAAATGTGAATAATTTGTGTCCAAATTTTGGCAAAAGAAGAATAATTTTCTAAGCTACATTTTGAACAGCGCAGTCAACCTGTTAGCACAGATTCAATCTTGATCTCGCCCGTGGGTCGGCGCTCACTCACCCTCCAGCACGGGATTGGACTGCAGCAGCTGCTCCTTGACCTTATTCACCTCCTGGCCCTTCCCACACACCGCTGCCACATATGACATCACCAGCTTACTGGCCTCTGGAACACACACACACACACACACACATACATACATATTAGATCCAAGCCTTGGCTAGACATGACTGAGGAACAAGTGCGACATGCCCACCCATCCCAGTATTCCCCTTAAAACTCCCCTTACCTCATCCTCTAGACACCCATTAGGGCTGGGTGGGGATTTCTGATATATGGAGACCCACTTTGTTTAGTTAGACGTTGACCATTATTGCATCATGTTATCGTCACTTAAATGACAGATTTCAGTGGGAAGAGGATGTACTGAAGAAACATGACCTACAGAGCTGATTCCTGTTCATCTACTGCTCATGTTAGAACCGAAGCTGATCCGACAGACTCAGAGAGCCAGTGTGCTGTGAGTGACGCGTGTTCCCAAAAATAATTTTCTGGATGAGAAGCAAGACACGGCTCAAAAGGCATCTTGTGCTGTCTGAAACAAGTGACTGCTGGCATCAGGACCATCTCTCCCGTCCAGCGAGATGACAGTGACCCAGAACTGATAAACTGTGTGATGTGCCAAGCAGGGATAGAAAGCAGCTCGACAGTAGCTGCTGGTACAGACTGCTGATGAGCCTGGCAGACAGACAGCTCCAGACACGCTCATACATTTAGCTGAGGTAGAGGATGGTGACTAAAAGAATGTAGAGATCAAGAGTCAGTGCGTTGCAGTGTAACAGGTATGCACTGCTTGATCTTTTTTATTTTATATCTCAGGGTAGCAAAACAAACTTCCTGTCGTCTCTCGCAGACAACACCACCATGTTATGTCTCCTGTGAGCGATGCTGGCACCTGATAATGTTCGTCACAGTGCCTCACTCCTGAACAAGCCACAGCGAGACAAAGCACAAGAAAACTCAGAGCCAGACAAGAATGCCAATGACCCAT
Source organism: Acanthurus reversus (assembly GCA_029823135.1). Taxonomy (NCBI): domain Eukaryota; kingdom Metazoa; phylum Chordata; class Actinopteri; order Acanthuriformes; family Acanthuridae; genus Acanthurus; species Acanthurus reversus. Next base: position 24,843,186 of record JAPXVT010000006.1, on the reverse strand, counting down.
ATCGATGGGGTAGGCCTATTTCTGATGGCCTTATTCCACGACAAACCTTTGGGGGTCGATGAGATTAGCGAAATCCAAATTTATCTCCTCGACATGGCTGAGCAGCTTCTTGAAGTCGGGTTTGTAATAAAGGTGGCTTTTGTATAAATGGCTGTGTGGCTTCGTGGTTCTTGTTGCTTGTTGTCCAAGTGCTACAGGGCAAGTTTTCAAATCTAAACTGCAACCAAAAACCAATGGACCCAAAGTTTAAAACCATCAATAGCAAAATGAGATGTAATCAGTGCAGTAGTTCATGTGATACTACTCATGAGGCAAAGGAAGGACCGGGTTATATAATTACAAAATAACAGTGAGGAAAACATACATATACACAGATACAGACAGACATGGGAACAAAAGCATAAGTTTTATCTTTTTGCTCTAGGACATAACGGATTTCAGTAAATATTCTGATAAAGAGACAACGCTGTGATGGTTGATGTTTCCGTAATCATTTTTTAAGTAACACCCACTTGATGACTACACCTGGTTTAATCAGATCCAACTGGACACTTTAAAAACCAATCCCTTCCGAACTTAAAAGTCTGTGGAACGCATGCAAATTGATTGTGGTAGATCACAATTTTCTGGGTTTAAAGCAGACAGTGAGATCCCCACAGACATAACATTAAGGCACTAGCATTGAGCTATAAATGCTTTGCAAGGGTCAAAATTTTACCATTATATTTATAAATGCCTGTCTGTGTTTCATGATGCTTTATGAGTAGATTTGGATTTCTTTCCCACCATTCATGCTCTGCCATGTCAATATGCCTTTTACCTGCGACACAGCACTGCCAACAGAGATCAGGAAATTCCATTCCTCTTGGGTTTGTGTGCGGTATGTGAAGCTGTACCAAGAAGGAGGCCTTACTATTCTAAAAACCAACAAAAATGACCAGGGACAGAGTTGCCCTTAGCACCAGTAGGCAGCATTTAGTATTCCAAGTCAAATGCACCATCTGACTGACAAGCTTTTTAAGTTTCTTAACAGGACAGTTGTCCCTCAGGCTTGGCATAAGCTCAGTGGTGACCGTGTCTTCTCAGTTGTATGTCCCAGTCTGTGGAACAATCTGTCCCATTACATTAGATCTGCTTCCTCTACTGAGCCCTTCAAAACTTTTATCATGATGGTCTATTGTCTTCTACATTGCACATCCGTTTTTGTTTTGTTCTTTTATTCTGTCTGACATTTAAATTCTATTTTTTCACTACGTTGCTTTTATGCGGTCTGTTTTATCAGCTCTTGATGTTTTAAATGTGCTACAGAAATAAATGTGTCTTGCCTTGCCAAGTATGGATGCTGACTGCAAACATCAGTGCAATTAAACCAGCAGATACAATCACGTACAAGATGTTCTCAAAAAAATGGCCTCAGCTGCCTTTAAGAAGGTAGATCTGATCTAAATCTGCAAAGTGGTTTTACACATAACAACCCCTATCTTACAGGGTCCTTTTGAATTACATTTTGACTGGGCTTTACAAAAAACGTCTGTTCCACCAACACACAAGAAGGGCTAAACAGACGAGAGAACGCCCCCAGGGATCTAGTGGCCAAAAATGGAGTAATTTGCTTACTCTTCTTGATCATTTAAGCATTTTCCTCCCCGTTGGCTTCTGATAAATGAAGAACTTTTCATGTTCATACTGGGAACAGATGCCTCATTGATATCAGTAGCCTTAAGGTGTCTGTCTGTGCCAGGGATGTCTGTGGTTTGAATATGCATAACTGTGTGTGTGAAACAGGATGATCATCTTTGCGATTGGCCACTCACCGGTCTTCCCAGCCCCGCTCTCCCCTGTGATGAGGATGCACTGGTCCTTGTCCTGGTCCCTCAGTGAACGGTAGGCTTCATCTGCCAAAGCATAGCTGCAAGACAAACAGCACAAAGTCATAAGCCTTAACATTAAAAACACAAGCCTTCAGCAACATAATTTCCTTGTTTTGGAGTAGTTTTCCAGGATGTGTAGAGATAATGGGCTGAAAAAAAAAAAAAAAAAAGATCAGAAAATGGTCCAGCATCGAGCCAAGCCACAAGGCATTCACTCTAATCAATAGCATGTGGCTCTATTGGAAATTAGGTCGCATCTGTAGGACAGCCACAGCAGCTTTATTTAGCTATACTGGCTGGTTTACATGTGGGATTTGGCGTGGACATTTGAAGTACTGACCATTTCCTTCTGCTTTTCCTAAACTTAGCTACTACACAAACACTGCTACAGTTTCTGCACACAAACACATAAAAAAAGATCTTTTGCACGCTTAAGAAACATTTTTCGTCATGTAATTGTCTTAATTGTCACAAAGAAACTTTAATGGTTTTTTAAGTTTCTATAAAAACACAATTATACATCTATGCTCATTAATTATAACCTGGCAAGACTTTGATTTGGTGATTGATAAAAGAGAAATGCTTATTACAAAATGAAGCCTATTGTCATACATTCCAGGACAGTGATACAATGGGAAAGTGGGACTGATTACCGCAGTTTCAACCCCCACTGGATTACAGAACAATATATTATTTGTTCTCTTTATGAAGACAATTCCCTATGATGGTTTGAGAGAGAGGGGTGTGGATGGTGTGAGGGCCATTTTACAAAGACAACTTTTTATCTTGTGTGGCACAGGGGTCTGTAATTTGTGATACAGCCCACAAGAGAAGGAACACCAAGGGTGAGGCTGCAGCAATGGCTTTTTTTACAGCTTCCAGTTGGAAAGCAAACAGTCACAGTACTTTGCTGCAAGAACCATGTTCTAACTTTCTCCTCCAGAAGGACACGAGACTGCAAATTAGCTTTCTCGTCTCCCGTCCCCCTGTACTTTGGCATCCATTACTCAGGAATTCTTTCCAAAACCACGTCTGGTAATAGCTGTGATTTTATCTCATGACACACTCCAAATGTCTTTGCTGTTGAAAAATAGGCTAAGCTAATCTGAGACCTCCACGGTGAGTCCTGCCAGGCTTAAAGGTAGAGTCGGCAGCATTTTCCTATTTCCCCCCAGCAAACGACAGCACGCAGGTGAGGTTAGGAGTGGAAAAAACATAGCAACTAGAACGCCATTCAGACTGGAGATCAACTGAATGCAGACGCAGACACAAAGAAAAGGAACTATAACCCTAGTGAGGTGAAATGACAAGCAGAAAGAGCTCTTTCCAGAACAAGAGTGAATCTCCGTTTGGCTTTTACCTGCTTTCGAGCACTGAAAGAGAGGCTGGGAATGAAGAGCGATACGGAGTTGGCCTGCTTTCTGTTGGACAGGTAGATGCCAAACACCAGTGGTTAGCTTGTGGTAGCTTTCTAAATTATCGACTTTTCCATTACGACCAATGTTATATTCCTATGCAGCTTGCTGTGCAGGTACAAGCAGTGTAAGTACACGCTATGATACTTCTGATGCCGTTGAGCCCGAGAGGAAGGTCCCAATTTGAATGTTGTGTTTAAAAGCCACAACAAACAAATGCTACTGACTCTACCTTTAAGGAGCATCTCAGAGCTCTTCTCTATGTGGACTATCAAAGGAGGGAAACTGGCATAAGTATAATGTAAGTGGGGAGAACAACAGACGGAAAATTTAGCTTCAAGCAAGCAGAATCTGCCCTGCTGGAGCTGCCTTGTGCAGGATGAATCCCTACCAGCTCAAGGTGGACTTCTTAATAAAGTCTTAATAAAACTCAATGCTGCTAGCTTAAAAACCATCAAGGGCTTAATCTCTCAGAGCTTTTTAAAAAATCTAAGATCAAGATCTCTTAGTCATATGTTTCAAATTGAGTACAGGGTAAATCTAGCTTGAGGTAATTTTGGTGGAATGCATCAAAGTAGTCACTCCCCAGTGTCTAATTTAGTCTTTGCCTGGAGGGTGGGGGCACTCCAAGTCTACCAGGTCTGAGTAATACCATTAATCAAGTATTTATGCACTAAGTTTTACTAGACATGCACGCAGGAGGGAATGTCTGACATTCACAGCGGTTTTTTAAAGGGACATCTGACGGGTCTGAAATGAGATATCAAACCCTGAGCACAGTAGCTGAGGTTACATTTCCTTGTGCGGGCAGTGCTGTCCGATTTAAGGACACTGCACATCAAAATTGCAGTGTGTCGCCTACCAGAGGGCTAAAGCACCAGTTAGAGAGGGTTCAAAGTGGTTTCTGAGGGGATGTTCAGACTGCATTTAAAGTTGCACGCTGAACAGTTACATCATTCTGCAATTCGATCAAGTCCAACTTCCACAAATACCCCAAGATGTGGAAAAAAGCCTCTAATGCCGAAAAATGTTTAAATCTAATTTGGGGTGCAGAGACGAAGGTATTAGTGGAGTCGGTGCGGTGAGGAGCAGAAGTTGGAGCGTATAATCACACGCTGAACTAACACTGACCTCCAATTTGAAAAGAAGCTGATTGCTAGTAAGAAGCCATGACTGAGAGGGGGCCAGAGATGGACAGCCAGATGAATGCATTCCAGGCCACAATAAAAAAAGTTAAAGCTCAGGCTGGCTAATGGAGCTTAGGGTTCCACACCATCACGCAGCGTTTTGGACCAGAGCCCATGCAGCCCTGAGATCAGTCCTCCCCCTTCGCCAGCCTCCGAGTGTGGGCCCTCCAGCAGCAAACCCTCAGGAAAAGGGGGTTCACTTCAACAAAATCTTCCATCATAAAAATCCTTTGGGTTAAGCTGGTGTAGTTAGTGTGAAGCTACTCTGAAGGAACCCTGTTGGGTTTCTGAACACTAGTGGTGCTGTGGGGACCATTTCAGGAGGGTCCCTGTTGTGTTGTTCTCATCATCACGCATTCGACTAGCATGACAGAAAAAATGCATGGGGAGAGCATTGATGTAATGGAAAAAACAGATTCCAAGACAGTACCCAGTCATTTCCGCTCTCCCTTGCTCTCGCAAGGGACTTCACATTGGAATCCAATCACACACATATTTTTGTGAGTATGTAACCTTTACTATTGAAAAGATTTATAGTATAGAGGGTAATGATGCGTGCTTTTTGAGACCAACGGGAGTTTTCTTTGTTTAGTAGATAAGTTGTTTCTTAAAAGTACTTGTGTCAGCCACTGGAACTGACTGACTACACAAGATCCAGCTCCCACTGAGCGAGTACACAGGAGAAGCACATATTTTTACTGCATGTAAAGCATACAGTGTCTCTTGGCTCAACGCTATTCTGCTGATCCAAATTAGCCAAAAAAAGTGACCACAAATGCGAGGATGAAGACAGCTAACCGCTGATGTAAACAATGTAGGTTTTAAATAAAATTATATTTAAAAATACATTTTAAAAACGAGTCTGCATTCATCAGTCTTTCACTTTCTCATTAGAAACTCTGAATGTACATTAAACTGTTGAAACAGAAATAAAGCTTACAAGAAACCTTCATTTTTTTGCTGCCCTCTATTGTAGAACATCTATTTTCCTGTCCATCAAACACAACTCTCTCACTCAGAAATCCCCAACCCCAAAATCTCAGATCACAGCCCAACCCCTACCCTCTCTCGTGCACCATGTTTATATTAGGGTTGCCACAGGACATTACGTCACCGCTGAAAAGGGCAGCAAAGCGCAGCAGATGTCTGCTTTGTGAAAACACTCTTGTTGCCTGACCTGATCCTGACAATGACCAAAGCATCACACAATTATCTCACCCCAGAGGAGGCCAGTTGTGGGGGAGTACCGGGAGAAAATAGGGGCTGTGGAATAGGAGTGGGAGGTCCTTTGCCAGATGCGCACATACCAGTCATATGAATATGAATGGCTATCAGATAAACATAATATGAATAGATAAACAGAAGCAAAGGGCCACACCCAAAACCATGCAGCTACAGATGGCTTACATGTGTAAATCATTAACATTCAAAGTCACAACTGACCTCTCAGGAAAAGGAAAAAAAAAAACAAAAAACTGTATTTTCATCTCAACATACAAAAAGCAAGAAATAAATGTCAGAACTACAATTAATGTGCACCCCTGTGGGTAGAACACTGCACTATCATTAGGATCATGAAAGCAGCATGGATGGTAAATGGCTTTACCACTTCACAAATGTGAAAATCAAAACGATGAAGCACCAAGGTCACCATCAAAGGCAGAGGAAGCAATGAGTGAGGCACTGAAATCCCAGAGGCCTCCATGATCAGTGCGTGGAGCTGGGATACGTGCGCTGGGTTAGGCTGGGACAAGGCCTTGGACCAAAAGTGTCGCTTGGCACCTCCCCTTCACATCTGCCTGCAGGCTGCAATTTGGGCTTGCACGTGGCAGTGGTGAACACAAAGCCACACTGGCAATGAGGTAAGCAGCAGAAAATAGTCCAGTCAGTTGTTTTTACTACCAACCGCTGGTAACTGGGGCACAGGAGGAGATGATGGGCCTGCAGTGTGTGTGACCTGAATCTTAAAAAGGGTGGGGTACTTCGAGGGCAGATTCAGCGCACTTTAAAAGCTGTGATTTGTAGATGCTAATGAAGCTGTAATGTATGGGCTCAAGCGCAGCCCACCCAGCTACTGGGAGATGACAGGGCTTTCGCAAACAATAATAATCTTTCTCAGGAGCTGTTAGGCTTCATCATACTGACATGCAGCACGCTTGCATACTCTTTTTTTTTTTTTAAGCACAAGTACAACTTTGTTCCTTTTTCGTTCCCTAAAATGGAAAGACTTTGCTCAGCAGTTTGATGCTAAATGCAGCTTTGTTTCTAATATGTGTTTGTATGTATTGGGGGGGGGGGTTAGTACAGTAGTGTGTGATCTCAGTGTGATCTGGCTCCTTCAGAGGCCGCAGGAAATCCGCCTGGCTGTGATGGAGCAGCCAAGGAAGCAACTCTTTCCTGATGCCTTTGGACCAGGTGGAAGAGTGGGTGGCTGTTACAAAACACACACACACACACACACGGAGTACAGAAGCATGTATTCAGAGATTGTAGGCAAACTTGTTTGTGTGGGTGAACAGGGTGCAGATACACACATAGTCAAAATATGTTAGTTCTGACAGATGTGGCCAATGTGTTTATTCATTATGGCAACACATTGCTTTAAAACAGCTGGTTAGAGAAGATCAGCAGAAGGGCAAGAGCAAAGCAAATATCTGACAAGTTCACAAAATTTATATTTAGTGTGCCTGACGAGCAGTACGGTACAGTTTAATACGGTACGCTACTCCTCTGAACGCTAAACCCTACATCTGGTTTGCGTTTCGCGTGCTGACCATATTTGCTTGGTAAGTGGGATGTATGCTGGATAGCGATAGCCACATCAGCTACATAAGTATTGTGACATCATAGCAGTGGTGCGCAGTGTAGTCCGCCAATAAATTCAAAAACAAAGAATGCAACACAGTAAACGCAGGGCAACAATGGAGGACATCCAATAAGGAGAAATACAAAACCAAGAGAGTTTGGGAAGTGATACTTATGAACTACGATGAGAGCGACCTCTTATGTTTGTCCTTTATTCCCTCTTTCAACCAATCGATGGACAGTGAGTCTAGTTCCACCCTTCAGGTGCCCGATCAGTGCGCTGGGTAACCCTCCGTAAAAGTGACCATAGAACAAGACAGTATGCATCGGTTATTTTGGTACCAACCACAACTTTTGACGATCGAAGTGCAAATAATTGCATACCGGTCTTTACCAAATTGAACTTGATGCTGCCTCAGGGAAACACAGCTTTTAACAATGTGCAATGTGCAAAAAAAAAAAAAAACAGAAAAAGAAAACTTCTAACTCTCTAAATTAAAAGCTCAGAGTGACACTTGCTGTCGTAGATCTTTAATTTATTTGACATTCACCACAGGTTGCCTGAGACCTCTGCTACATTACTCATTGATATTACCCCACCCATTAATCAAGCTTCGAGGGGGTCCAGGGCTTTCATTTACTTTGCTGCACGGCAATTTAGTGTTCCACAGCAGTGGAAATCACAGACTCAAGTTGTTTGTCTAATCCTTAGAAAAGCAGGAAGTAGGCACGCTGAGTTAGGTGGCATTGTATCCACAAAGCAAAACTCTAACAAAGACTTCTGAACCTTTTTTAGATGATTTACGTTAATAAGTATGCAGGATATTTTTAAAAAAGACAGAATTTTCAAATGACTCCTAATTGTCAGTAGCTAAGGGCTCAAAGAGAAAATATATGAGTCATGAGAACTCATGCAATGATAAATGACAATGGCCTTGTGCCTTGAGCTAACAGAGACAGATAAAAACGCAAGGTAAAAAATACACTGGCACATGTGCCCAGTCACAGACAGAGTGATGGAAACAGATGAGCTAAATGTCTTTTTATAGCCCAGAAAGCACCAACTCTGTCAGGTCTGAGGACTTCCTCTCTTCATCCTGCTCTTCATGTTTCAACCCCTTCGCTGCTGTTTCTGCTCACTTTAGGCTCTCCAAGGCCTTCAGACTCAAAACACATCCTGACACTGCTGTATAGTACTGCTGAATTAGATCAACTGACCTTTGGTCAAATGAAAACTGCGCTTTTTGGGGGGAATGTAGCCGATTTATCGCAAATTCAAAATGAATGTGAAAGTCAACACAATCACAAAGCTATAGAGAAATTCCTGTTGTGGGAAAAAACAAACAAACAAGCAACTAGTTGACTGGGCATTAGATGCAGGTCACCGCACTCACAAGGCTGTGAAATAATAATATTTTCGGCGTGTTCAGAGCAAAATCGCATTTTGTCTGAGGCGCTGTGTCACTACACCCAGACAGCCAGCTCCTCAGCATTTTCACCCAAATGACAACGTCTCTAGCGTGGAAATATGCACGCTCACGACATAAGGATGAAACGTGTTGGAGATTTCTGGACATGTTTTAGAGGGCAGTAGAGGCATCTCTCTATCACTTTAACTGAACATGCAAAACTGCTTCACATGGAGCTGGTATCTAGCAACCTAGTAAACACACGGAGAAGGGAAAGGCATTTATGTTCTTGTCTTTCGACAGGATTTTGGATGAATCGGCTACATTCCCCAAAAAGTTCAATTTACCTTTAAACAACTTGTGCTTGACTTAAATGACAATTTCTCCTTGAGTAGGCTTCAAAAATGAGCCTTGAAAAACAGCCTTGCTTTTTGATTCTAATGGCTAACGATAGAAGATGTTTGGAAGTCAATCACACTGACGTTGACCCATCTTAAAAGCAGATGTTTTTTCTGCTACATATAAATTTATGCGGGTTTTTTTTTTTTTTTAAATAAAAAAGAGGTTATCATAGATCCCTGAAGGCATCTCAACAACCCGTGCACACACATTCGCACACACAAAGGCTGCATAGAAATGAACGGTTATGCCTAATTTAGTACAAGATTACTTGGCATGTCCTTCAAAGAGGCAAAGGCCTCAGGGCAACCATGTGACATGTGACCTACTGAGCCCATTCAGACAACAGACAGAGTCATTGTGGGTATGACTGTAAGTGTAATGTTGGTCCCACATCGGCACCACAGTTGTGGGTGACACTTTCTGCTCTGCACCAGGAATCGATGCCGCCACAGACTGAGAGATTCTAGTGGGAAATAAAGTTGTCAGGAGGTTCTCTTTTCAGAAGCAAAATAAAGAATTAACAAGGAAATTTACAATTAAAAGTGCAAAGGGGAATGGTCCCAGATCATAAGATGCAACAGCGAATCATAACATTCGTATCAGACTGGGATTCAAGCAGCATTTTAGGTGGGTGTCCAACAACAAATGACATGTCATGATGTCAGGGAAAATAATTCAAAATTCATTTCAGCTGGAGGCTACAGGCTCATTTTCATATCAGCATCATCATGACTTTCAGTTACCAGAACTAACTGATACGGCATTCAGCTTACGGCACAAACAATGGAGAGCAAACAGCTGCAAGAAGTTAATAGAAGTATGTGTCTCTGGATAAATAACAAAATAAATAAATCCTATTATTGTCAAAGATAATAAAGTTTCCACGGTGGAACAATATCCTTCACAGCTGACGAGAATCTTCATCTATTTGCCTCCATTTTGGTATCTCTCACGTGTTGTTATGCAAGCTGTGAGCACAGATAAAAAACTCGATACCAATTGTTCCGATTATGAATAGGAGAGTTTACTCTGGTTTCTGGGCTGTCGCGCACAAAGGAAAATCTATAAAAATAAAATCTTGCGTTCACAGAAGTAATAAACGACAACGCAGGCAATGTTTAACCAATGGTGTGTTAAACTATAGCAGCAGGCAGATGCATTATCTTTGGAAACAACAGAGGAGTTCATAACCGTTCTCTATTAATGATTGCCACTCGGTTAAGAAATCTCAGATACAAGGAGCTACCAAACAGAATTTTTAGAATGTAATATGGAAAATAGTACAAGAGTATAAAATGTCCATAAAAAAATGGGAATTATTCTATGACGAGTACAAATCTGCATTAAAAGACACACAAAATTATCATGATTGTACCGTTTTAAGTATTTTGCCTTTTTTCACAGCTTGACAGTGAAGTGAGAGGTGACATGGAGAGAGGATGAGACTCAAAGAAGACCTGAGTCAAACTTAGACCAGTGAAACCATGGTTACTGTATGTTCCAAGGGGAAGCGATAGTCAACATGCTGTAAGAGA
>JAPXVT010000006.1:24622804-24633435 GCA_029823135.1 Acanthurus reversus | reverse complement strand
AAAATGAAAAATTTTAAAAAAAAATGAGGAGGGGAGCCACTGTATGACGCAAAAAAGTTTGATGCCTTAAAATTGCATCATTTACAGCGTTGTCTAGGCAGATTAACACAATGTAGCGCAATGACCACTATTAGCAGTAGTAGTAATACTTATGTGGTCCGCATGTGTTACGCTAAGCCTTATTTGTGTTCATCTGCCTAGTAAGTGCTGTAAAGGGTGCATTTTTAAGACACTAAACTTTTTTGCAAAGTGAAGAATCATTATTATTCATTATCTTTTTTGTTATGTGATGTGCACATCGGAACACAGCAGTTTTTAGCCATGATTTCGCCAGGTTTTTGAATCTGGCGCCAGTGTCCACATCCCTTTTTTTTAACCCAAAATGGGGCGTGAAAGAGGCATGTCGCTCTGCGTGACGTTGCGTTGCGTTGCTCTCATCTATATGCCCCAAAAGTTTTCTGGCTTGTGGATTTACTTCCTGGCTATGCTACAGACTAAAAATTCAGAAAAGAAAGAGTCATAATTCAGCTTGTTTGCAGTTCAAGGTGACCTGTCAACAGTTTCATTGACGTTTCTTTTACTGTGGCGGTCAATGGGGAAAATGCTTTGTGGGCTGCTGGGGAATTTTTTACCGCAGTACGGGGGGTGACCACTATGCCAGTTTGGTAGCAAGGCGGAGTGGCTCCATCCTGTCGAGATTAAAACTGGCAGCTTAAATGACTTAGAGCCACAATATAACAGCGCCCCCTAGTGCCAGTAGGACACTATTCTCCTAGCTTGAAGTCACTCTAATGTCTATAAGAGACATTTATCATAACACTACATATTCATGGCTAGAGTAAGGACTATCCTTACGGAATTACTACATGGATTTGAGCTTTTAAGTGAAGGGCATAAGAGTGGTTTTCAGGGAAATTAAACTTTTGTGTAACAGCCAGTGATCTCTTTGTATTTGTCCCCTTTTTCAAAGCAAAGCCTTGGAGGGAAACAACTTCTCATACCGTGCAGCTTCTCTGTCACATTTTTCCTGTGAAGTCATTGTGCTGAGAGGCATTTCAATTTCAGTGTGTGTAAGTACTCGGAAATGAGATTGTTCTGCGTCTGTTTTGTTTTGTGCAGACTAATAAAATATGCATCAGCTGGATGCTATTTGGAGCCCTGCTGATCAATACATGTGCCTGTTTTTATGAGAATTCTCTGAAGAGAAACCTTGTCAATCTGTCAGAGATAATTAGCAGGGCCGACGAAATGATAGATTGTGGCTCTGATGGGAAAGAAAATCAGGTAGGCCCGACATTAACATCCCATCGCCAATTTTCCATCTGTCTCATTGTTACCAGTTCAGTTTCAGTAAACACAATGAACACTTTGCCATTTTTCTCTGCACTAGACCAGCAGCTCTCTTTTTGATAAATGCATTGGTATACGAGAACAGAATATAAACCTCCATAAATAATCCTTTACATATATCACCACTATGAGATGCATTCATTTTCTTTATTGCAGACAAAAGGCAGACAGAACAACATGAAGAAAACAAAATAAAGAATGCAGGACAATAAAAAAAGTTTAGTTAAAATAGTAAAGTGATTTTCATGCCTTTGGCTCTCTGTGTGTGTGTGTGTGTGTGTGTGTGTGCTTGCATGTGTTTCACTGTCAGACTGAAATGAAGAAGGCGAAGCTAATTTTCCTTTTGCCACTACCAACCAAATAACACTACAGCTATACTACAGCAACAGCAGTAATAATAATACCGGGTGTAACTGATAAGTCTGTGACCTACAAGGATCATGAAGTGCATTTGCAGTCCAGCCCTGAATGATTGTGCAGAAAGTTTGAAGTTAATTTTTGTGATATTTCTGTTTTTTTTCAAGTGAAAATTGCAGTTAGCCCAAACTTATACATCATCCCTCTCCTGACCAATAATGCTGGCAATAACAATCACTTCTGTCCACATCATCACTATAACCATAGTACTTTATATGACCATAATATATGTATAAATATAATAATCAACAAAGACACAATTTACCATTCATCTTTTTATAACCCTTTTTAAAAACAAGCAAAAAGCCTTTTTATGATTGCTTTCTGAGGAAAGTACCTCCATGAAATTGTTATTTCACCACATTAAAGTGGTATACTTTTGCACCAGATAGTGATTAGCCATATAAGAGTTAGCAGCTGGACACTAAACTAACATTGTGAAATGTTTTATTGGATTTAGTTTTGGTCCCTTTTGATGTTTTCATCAAAAGGTCTTCTCCTTCCGCTCCAACAAAAGCTTCTTTAACCTTACAAACAGTTTTTCTTGACATTTTCATGTAACGGGTCAGTGGAAATGTCACATCCAATTTGTGCTTCTGTTTTACAGTCCTTTTTTTTATTAGGTACACACCATTCAAAATCATGACTATGACTAAAACTGGCACAGTTTTTTTTATTGTTTTCATGTCGATAGAAGATTATGCAAGAGGTAGAATTAATTTTCATCGACTAAACCAAACAATTTGACGTGATGGAGAGTTTGCTCATTTCTACCAACAGATTAGTGGTGCTGCAAGATGATAAACATCTTTTAATTTTACAAAGTGTGCTACACACTTTGGTTATCTTTTTTTGTACATGTGTGTGATGTTCAAAAGGTAGTTTATCTCAGTAAAAAAATGCATTAAACATTTTACAAAATAATTATTCTTTTGATTTGCCTCGGCAAACTTTGATGGAGTTCTTTTAGGTTTTATGCAAAACTACAGCTGATTTTGTTTGTAGTTTTGCATAAAAGCCAAGCAACAAGATTGTGAAGAACACCATTCCACATGACAAAAATAAATTTTTGGTACTTTAATCTGTATTTTTTATTGATTACTACTAATTTGTCCTCCATCTAATCTGTGAGACTGGGGCTGACTCTGAAAGTCAGTGATTCTTATTGTCAGTTCATAAGACAGTTCAGTTTACTGACAGCGATGTCAGCGTCCTGGCAGGAGAGCCCATCGTGTGCTTGGTTTTCAAAACTAAACTGCAGTATGCACATTTTCACTTTTTAGGGCTGTATTCATGTGTTAATGCTGTTTTCATGTCAGAGATGATGACAAAAGGGTAAAATGAAGGCAGATATTGAGAGGAGTTTAGTTCAGTGTGGCACAGAATAGACTGAAAAAGTTCTGAGTTGAGTAGAGCCCTATGTAAGATGCACAGTAAGTGCAGGTATATTGCATACACTTCTGATGTTGCCTATTGTTTTCAAATACACAGCCTTGAGGAATATATGCTGTATAATAATAGCAGCCATTTTTACACACTACACTTCCCTGCAAATGCCTGATTGAACGTAAATGTGCTCATAGTGTCTCCGAAATAGAGGAATTCATCTGGAAAGTTACTACTTATCATCCCGTATGACCAAAACTGTGGCAAAACCTGCTGCTTTCTCGAGGACCAACACAGTGTCACAAAGCAGCTTATTGCACATTGATGAATATACAAATTAAGTCATAAAACCTTCTGTGTCTCAAAGACCAGATAAACCCATATGTTATCTGAATTAGAATCAAGCTGTAGATCCAGTGGGATATTTGAGGAACCATTAAGCTGTAAATTGATTTATTTAAGTGTTAGAGGAGGTAAAAGGGATGTGAAGGAAGCAACAAATAAACACGGTCATGCTGCTGCATACAAAAGTGAGCCTCGTCACATTAAAGGTCCAGGGTGAGCATTTGGGGAAATCTATTGTCAGATAGGAAATATATAATATTTGCAGTTGTATTTTCAGTAATATTGTCACCTGAATGCACTTTGAAAGTGAAAATGTTTAGTAGCAAGGCCGCACATTGATGGCTTCAGCACGCACCAAGGATGGTCTCTGTTTCAGGTATTGTGCTCATGTTTTTCTTTAGTGTTGTGACAGACTTGGATTAGATTACAGCTCTGGGTGTACATGGTTTTGCCTCCTTCTTCCTCCTGTTAAAGTAAATCCATCGGACACATTCGCACACTGTCCAATAAAACCACACTCTTGTACTTTTAGCCACAAACAGCTTCACTGGAGTAGTTTTCCTTCAGGGCATCGCAAAGGTACAGAAGTATTTCAGGGAGAGAGGACCTTCAATGTCTGGATTATACCTGACACAAACATAACATAATCTTAACTGCAGAACTGCGTCAGACTGTACTTTTACCCTGTGAATAGTGCATGAGTGAAGAATTTCATCATGGGACAAACTAATGCAAAGACTAGAATGCTTTGTGTCTGGCTAATAAAAGGTTTGGGTGTAGCAATGCATAAATTCATATAGCAAAGGACACTTGGATGAATTGTTTTTTGTCAGTTTAAGTTGTGTAAGAATTGAAAAAAATCCCTTTAGAGAGTATTTTCTAAACAGTTCCCAGAAAACAGAAAAGTTTATTTAATTATTCAGGTTCGGTCTTCATTGAAGGGAAAATTGTTTTTTTTTTGTTGTTGTTGTTTTTGTTGGAACTTGTAGATTCTTTTATGAAACTTGCTTGCTTCTACACATCAAGTAGCTTTCTATTGTTCTGCAAAATAGGTGAAAAGCATTCATACTGTGCCATAAGCCAGTGGGTGGATAAGCTTATCAAAAGCACCTTGCAAATGCTGAGTACCTTAATTTTTTGATATGGATGGACCCAGAGGGAATGGAACTTTTAACCTTGCTTTTGGCATTCAGTATTAATGATGCACTCCTTCCTGGTTTGTGTCATGATGTAGTTTTGTGCCTGATTAGACTTTGGTGCCTCTTTTCTTTTTCGTTTTGTATTAAAACATTTCTAAAGAATACATATATATATAGTTAGGATATGCTAATGGTGTCTTTCTTTTTCTTTGGCTGGAGGCAGTCAAGTGTGAGTGTGTCCGCTGCCTGAGTGAAAACCTCTGGTCAATTGGCCAGCTCATTTACTGTCTGGCTGGTTCCTTAATATACTGTGGCGGTAAGGGGGTATTCAGAACAATAAGGTGATTTGGCAAAACGCCACAGGGTTGTCCAGCAGTGGGATTGTCACTTAATTAACATAACAGGACCCCTTGTGTGACGTCAAGTTGTATACTCTATCCCTGCCCCCAGTCAAAGGGTGTCAGTCGATTGCTGGAAGACGGCCCTGCCACAGCGTGACGAAGGGCTGCGTTTCTCCTAAAGTTGAGCTGGTTGTAACTTTTCTCGTTGTGTCTGGCTGTTTCTTTTTTTTTTTTTTTCGGGTTTGGACTGCCACAGCCAAAATGAACAGTATTCAAATGAATGAGAAACATTTTTGTTCGTTTTTGTTGGTTCACCTTATTGGGTCTGAATGCAGCCTAAGGGACCGTTTCATGTATTTTTGGGCAGTTGGGCATGGGGGGCATTTAGATTTTGTTTTATGTGCTAAGGAGGGCAAGGTATTTTCTTTTGAGACTGGGGGGTCATCTTGGGTTTTTTGTGTGTGTTGTTGCTGGCAGATGTGTTGCAGGCCATGTGAGCACAATATCCACATGAATTTTAATTTCCATTCACTTCGCTCTCGTACTCATCGCAAGCCTCAATAAAGACTCAGCTATAGCTTAGTCTCAGATCTATACCGCCCACAGCGTTAGTGGACTCCTACTCTTCCCTACGTGTAGTAATTAAAAAAAATGAGCACTTGCCGGGTCGCCAAGGTTGTCACCCGTGTATCGCAACTTGTCTTTTATTTAATATTGTGTAGTTTTCAATAACGAGGGGCTCTTTAGTCTGCCAGAGCTTGATATTTCTCTCAAACCAAATATTGCCTGTTTTGCACCAGTTGGACTTAATGTTCTGCACACATGTTTACAGCGGACTGCAGTTTTTTTTTTGATGAACATTTTGCACCATGTGTTAAATTAGTTTCACAGTTTATAGCAACCCTCTGCCTGTGTGGAAGTAAGTGTGTTTACTGTACACCATGAGCTCGCATGTTGAGCTAAAAGGTTAAGCACTCCCTGAATTAGACTGTGCTCTCTGCCTCTTACAAACACAGACTGAAGTTTTACAGTGTTGCTGTTATAGTTTAAAACGGTGATTAAAATGAAACAAAATAAGAAATTGTGAGTGGGGGGAAGGCGTACCCTTTTTTTACGCAGAAATGGAAGGGCAGAGAGAAAACAGTATGAATGTCAGGAAGGTAGTTAAATTTTTAAAATGATATATCCAAATGAACCAACTTCCCCCCTGTATAAATATCATATGGTTCATGAAGTCTTGCTGTATGTAGACCTTAAAATAATGAAAAATGCAGACAACCATGAAGACGAAGACTGAGGCACTTGGTCTTAGGTAAAGAAAATGTACTGTATTTATTCTTTTAGCATAACAGACCATCAAGTCTAATGAAGACTTTTCAAAGACTAATGAGGAGTTTTCTTCTTTGTGGTTGTCTGCATTTTTCATTAAAGTTTTCATACAGCAAGACTTCATGAACCTTGTTTTTTGAAAGTTCACCTGCCCGCTGAAGAGCGCCTGTCGGAGCTGTCAAACCCCTTTGATCCGCACTGCGCTTCCTCCTCCCCCTTTAACTTATATTTGTTATCCTTCTACAATAGTCCTCTGTTTACTTATTACTGTCGCATGCATAATTTATAAGTAAAGATACAAAAGATGGCAGAGATGACTTATGGTATTATCAGTGTCAGTGCTCAAAGGCTCTCATGGATATTTAAAAAAAAAAAAAAATGTTTTCCTTTGCCTATATTCCCTGAAGTGTCTGTACAAACAATAGAGAGGTGTGTTTGCAGTCTTCTTCAGAAGGGGACGATGTCTGTGCACTTCCCTAAAATCTGAGATTTAAACATAACCCAGGTAAGCTACATTTGGTATGTCGCACATTTGAAAAGGCAAAGAATTCTCCAACCTCCAGCACAGAGCAGACTGTCAGTACTGAGAGTGAGAGTTTGCTTTAGCATAGTGAAAGTTTTGACAGCAGACATGATGGAGTGTGTAGGTTTGGGGTGTAAACAGGACCCTGGAGCTTTCTTCTACTATATACCAAAACATCTCTGTATCAATCAATAATCACTCTAACTTCGTAGCAGTTACTATTTTATGCTTCACTATCACTAACACTGTGTCAGCTACTGCCAGTTACAAGCTAACAAACAACATAAAAATACAAAAGTGCAACTAGACTTGCACTCTGAGACGTCTGCTAGTTTGGTGCACAGCAGACTCCTAATTTGGGACTGACTGAGGCTGAAATATATTTGGCTGAATCTCACAATATTCCTTTTAAAGCTAACTGTTAGCCATCTCTCAAGCAGCAGTGGTGGGCGGAGCATGAGGCCTTTGATTAATAGATCCAGTGTTTCAGTATGAGGTAGATAGAGTAATGTTTCACCATGTTAAACAATAGAAAATAATCTTTGCAGAGTTGTTTTTTTTTTTTACATACTTTAAAAATTTGTCCAGAGGGAAACTTTAAAGATGACAAACATGAACACTCACAAAGTAGTATATTTAATGTCCACTGAACGTTAACAATCAAAAATTAGAAAGAAAATGTGAACTATATTCATCATGGAATGCAGTTACTTTTTCATCACAACGATTGCTCTGCGATAAGATGACATGGAATCTAAGACGGCTGCCAATCTCAGTGGACCTTGATGGGTCTCATTCATGGAGGATTTTCATTATGGGTGTTCAAATTAAATTACTCTCTTACTCGCTGCAAATTGCAGCCGGAATGCTGCGTAGCGCAGTAGGACAATGGAACAAGTGCCTGATTGAATTCAGAAGCCAGATGTAATTCCTTTTTGGTTGTAATTTTCAGCCAAGATTTGCTTGTAATTGAAAAGGAGGAAAGAAAAAGTGATGATTGTGTGTCCTTTCAAGGGGCAAACATTCAGACTGTTCAGCTGAGAATTACTACGGAGGCATGTGGACACGAGGACAGTGTTCCATTACAGTAGAGACAAGTGCTTTAAATGTGTCACAGTCGACATGGGGTATTGACATAGTGGTTGAAGAGGGCGGATGCTCTTTTTCTTTGCTTTATTTTAAATGACTCAGAGGACTTGGCCGATGTTACAGAGTGATTAAAACCAGAAAGCAAGCAAATCATGTACTGTAGGACTTCAGCTGTTATTTTCATCATTGATTGGTCTGCTGATTATTTTTCACAGATAACTGGTTAATTGTTAAGATAGGATAATCCTTTATAAGTTGCACAGTTGGGAAATATGTGTCACAGCAGCAAAGTAAGAAATTGAGGAGGCATCAAAAGGTAAAAAACAATAAACAAGTCAACAAGCACCAAGAAAACAGCCATCATTTGACATTTTTGCTTGAGAAAAACAGAAAAGTGATTAATCAGCTACCAAGATAGTTGTCTGTTATTTTTCTTTTGACTGACAAATCGATTCATCGGTCGATTGATCCTTTAATCGGCTCTAGTGTCATGTCTACAACAGGAAACTTAGCTTTCAGCACTGGAGTAATTATGTAACTAAAGTATAGGGATTTTTTTTTTCTCTTATCTTGCTGCAAAACTGGCAACAACAGCTGCAATAAAGTTTCCAAGCTTCTGTCAGAATGCAGGCTTTTTTTAGTATCAGTTATCATATTTGCCAAATGGCACAAAACTGCAGGAAAATGTCATCCACTGGTTATTGCAGTGGAGTGTAGAAGGTTGTTTCAGGAGCCAAGCAAGCGCAAACTGATTTCCTGTGAGATTAACTGATCATTAATCAGTGGGTGGCTCCTGGCATTCGATTCAAAAGCCCACAAAACACTGCTTTTACCCGCCTAAGCTGGACTTGCTCAAATTGACTTTTGACTGAGTGAAATTGCTGCTGTGTTAGCTGATATGATTTGCTGCCTGCCCTTGCAGAGATTAAAAGAAGGATGTGTTACTTAGCCGTTAACAATCTGCTGTATCCCCAGAATCATTTATTCCCTTTAGTTACTTTTATCCACTGTCTGATTGGCCATAAAATAATCTTTATATTGAAAGAAAATTGGACAAGAAAATTACATTCAGCATTTTACTTGGGTTTTTTTTGGTGTGTGTGTGTGTGTGTGTGTTTTGTGTTTATGTGTGTTGCAAGAAAAATAATAGGTAGTGCATAGCTGTATGTGCATTCAGTCTGCAGCCACAGGTGCATTCAAGTGTCTGGCTTTCATCCCACGGATTTATCTCGACAGCAAGGACGAGAGGGAGCAAGGGTATGAGCACTGAATGATTGACAGAGCTGGTGACAATTAAACTGTGGCTGTTAAGCAAAAGAGAGGATTTGGATCATAAGAGATGTCCGCTAATGTCCTCGCGCGTGTCAGCCCTGCCTCTGTCTGCTGTGCCCCTCCAGGCTTAAATGGACCAGCTCTGCTTGCACCCATGCTGACTGCAGTGGGCAATTACGCTATCGCAGCTCCGCGTCTGCTGTATTTTACTGCTATCTTTTAATTGAAGGAATAGGGGCGTCATTCTATACCGAGGATGAAGGAGATGTGTTTTACCTGCCTTCTGCTTGCTAAGAATAGAGTGGGATAGAATAAAAATCTCTCGCTGCCTCTTTAATGTGATTTCACCCTTAGGCCACAATTTTAATAGTCACGGATAGCTGTCCCATTGAGGTTACTTTCATTTCACAGGCATGATGCTTTCTTTGTGCTGCCCTTGCACAATGGGGATGTGAGATATTTCAGCTTTGTCATTAATGGTTCCTGTATTTAAAAATTGCCTTCACATTTCTGGAGGGGTTGCATTTATCATGTCAGCAAAAGCAGTTTAGTCCAGCATATCTAGTTTTTTTGTGTAAGTGAATGAAGGACATAATTTCTGGTTCAAGTCATGAGTGATAGAAATTACCGATGTATTTTTCCTCCACTCTCCGCGCTTGCAGAAGGGAAATTCCCAAGACTTCACTGCAAATTATATTCAATTTGATTGTGCTGCCAAATGACATGGTAAATTATGCATAACTTTTTAATTGGCTGCTGGATGGTGGTTGTGGGATTTCTTTTGAGAAGGTGTGACGTGAAAGGTGAGGTTGTGTTGTGTCTTGCAGAGGCGGTGTTGGATGGCTTCCAGAGGTCACATAGCTGAACAGTGGGGAGCCGGCCACCTGCTGTGCTGCCGCTTCCCCCACACCTCTTCCACCGCCTCACCTCACCCTACACTGCCTCTTGATAGCAGCCAGTTTACCCTGAGGCCAATAAGCAGGACATTTACCACATGTCCATGCAGTTCTGATTCTCTCTCTGTATAAATAGACTTAATATAGTCGCCCTCCCGACAATGAAGGTGTTAGATAAAGGACATGCTTTTGACCTTAACTGGTTATCCTACAAATACTTTAATGAGAAAAGCCAAGCTAACTCCGGCTAAACACTGGTGTCAGTACACCTGAGATTTAAGCCTTTTTTATCCAAATGAACAGAATTTGTTAGGGCGCATTCAAACCAGGAAAATCTGCTAGTTCACTTGCTTTGGTCTGGACCAAATACAATGTTTTATTTTTTATTTTTTGTTTGGTGTGGTTTGCTTTCAAATGCCTTTTTGCAAGTGAACCAGAATGTCTAAACAAAACTATATGTATGCTAAGGTCATTCATTCATTGGACAGACTTTCTAGGGCAGGGAAAAGCAGGAAGCATGAAGTTATAGGCCAGCTGCATAAAA
>JAPXVT010000006.1:24520534-24531170 GCA_029823135.1 Acanthurus reversus | reverse complement strand
TTAATAATAGTTTACATGCAAAGATTCATGGCAGAGGTTCATCTTGCGTTATTTTTAAAACGCTTGACCGCCATTACACAAAAAGTATTGCCATGATATTTTGATTGCATTAAAAAAGTTAACTTTTTTAAACTCAGGTATTGTGTTTTTTTCTTTTTTGACAGTTTTCCTAAAATAAGATTGAAATATTGCCTTGCTCCCAGTATTGCAATATATCGTATTGTAACCCCTGATATGCATCGTGTAACCAGATTCTTGACAGTACACAGCCCTATCAATAACAACCAGTAAACACAGAGGAAGTGGGATGATGGGCGGGATACAGCAGGCTGTGTAACGTAACCAAAAGGTTTGTGATTGACTCACCTCCAGCTCCCTCTGTAGTCCATCAAATCTGTATTCCTCCGTCTACCCCTCCACTACTTCACCCAAATGCGGTGTTCTCTTTTTTATGACTTTTTCTTGGATGGTGGCGCATTAAATGTTTGTTTGTTTTTAGTCTTCTTCATCTTTTGTTGTTTAATAGTGGCTGGGAAACAACTCTTAGGTGCATTACTGCCACCTGCTGGACTGGAGTGTGAGTTTGTTTCCTCTCGCAGGTGTTTTAATGAGAGTTTGGTGCGTTCGGTTGGAGTGACAAGTCGTGTAGTCTGTGATCCGTCATCTGGCGCAGTTATCACACGTGTGATTCCCAGTTTTTAAATCGTCCTAAAACAATCTGCTGAAGTCAGTCAGTTCGTGTATACACCCTTTCCTTTCATAATCTGTTAGGACTGTAGAAGTCGTGTAGTGGATCTCCAGCTTAAGATTCACTTGGCAGCTTTGAATAAACGCTTGCACATTTATAGTGAGGTCAAACAACGTATGCCTAACCATTACACTCTTCTGTTGAGTAAATAAAAGGATCATAGAACTGCCACAAAATGATTATCAGCAACCAACAATGTTGCCAGAATTTACATAATGTTGGCAATGCAATGCCATTTAACTTTAGGCTTTAACTCATCGATGCAATGCCAATATTATTCTGATGAAAGCAATGCTCTGTCTCCATAAAACAGTTTGCTATTAGATTCGCTTTAGTTTATTGAGCCCTAGCTCTTTGCCCCTCCAAAATCATTTCACCACCACGAGCCAGTGAGGAATATAAATAAATACCCGAGCCAGCTCTCGCTGGCCATGCAGGCATGCAAAGGCTACGGAGCATTTACCATTTCAATACTTCACTGTTTGCTTGTTCTCGATCACCTCAAAAAATGAAAGTCCGTCATTTTCCACTCAACCTCCTGTCAGTCAAAACTCCTCTGAAGGCTGTATGAAAACCAAATTCACAGAAAGTTCAGCCTTGTAGTTGCATCTCAGCTTTCTGTGAAGCTGTGAAGGTAATAGGGCCATCGTTTGAAAGCCTGCATATTTTAATACCAGTTACAGCATTATGTACACATCCCCAGGTTTATATTTTAGGACTATTTGCTGCACAATTCCTTTATAAAATTAATAAAAGCACCTTGAGATTGTAAGAATTATAGTTTAATTTTAACAAAGTTTTGTTTGTCTAAAGGTTTCATGCCTCCAGTCAGCAGTCACTCACCACATTTCATTGCTATATCCCTCCACCCCCCCCTCTTACAAACTGTTTTTATGATTATCAGTTGACATATTGGTTTCCAGCAAACACTCACTGAGATTTACATATCACTCTCCAAACAATCCACCACGCCATTCATCTCAATGTGTCACTGAGTTAGCGAGAAAGTTAGATACTGTATTGAAAAATGGACTGCTGATAATTCGGCAAGTGTTTAAAAGTGTCTGATCCACTGACATCACGTAATTTCAGCTCTTGGAAATCAAAACCCGAGACTCTGCTTTCATTCAGGAAGTAATCATAACTGAGGCTTTGACTGTCGTGCTGTCCCCACCACACTGTTGAATGTAAATACACCCTGTCAAAAAATGATTTTGGCCGCTGCTGCAGTATTTCATTATGTCATGAAATTGTTAGCGCAGGAAATACCAAGAACGATCAGTGCAAGCCTTTATCTTTTGGGCAGTGAGTTGACATTAATTGATGTTCGGCAGTGGTGTATCAATCTCTGTGCAATTAAAGCTTTGTTTTGAGGGCTATATTTTCAATTGTGCCATTTATTCTGTTGGTTCATTCATCACGCCATAATAAGCTGTTCTTTGTTCCTTTCTGTATAAAGATTAGTGCTATACAAAGCATCGTCACCAATCACAGCATCCGGAAAATGCAGGGGAAATGACAGTGTTGGCTCTTCCTGGGGGCTGCTATCAGTCAATCAGTGTCAAATGATGGCTTTTATATAACAAGGCCGGATGTAAGTTTTAATCACACTTATCAGAAGTCTTAGATTGCTGGATCACAGTTTATATGGAATTTAGGAAACTAACTTTTTAACTGTCACTCAAACTTTATTGTAAAAGAAGAACTTTTTACACTTTACCTCCCGATCCTGTGATATTAAATAGTTCACACTGGTGGGAATTGATGGTTAGAGGTTAGGTCCTATCACTCAGAGGCTGGTTGGTGAACTGGTCTCAGCTACCGTCCGCTAGTCTTTGTTTTAGATAGGAATGTCACGGATTGTGAGTGCATGCACAGCAACACGACTAACTAAGCCCAACTTAGTGGGACACACAGTTGGTATAACGTGCAGAAAGCGTGTTAACTTTGCAATCAACAGCTGAACTTTTAACAGTGATGAAGCAAAGCCCCACACACTCTAACTAAACTGTCTCTGCCCAGGCAGAAGCCTCTTACTTGTACGTGGTGATCATGGCGTGTGCAGGTCTGTCAGTGAGCTCTGGTGGTGATGGGGCCATTGTGTCAGTTTGTGTGACTTTGATGGTGTGCTCGTCCTTGAAGGCAGTGAAGGAAACAGCAGAGAGTCGACTCAGGGTATAGAGAGCTGGTCATGTTATCTTTCTCTTTCTTAAAGAAATGGGGTCCATGTCCTCCCTCTGCAGGGAGGATTAGATCGCTCTTTTTGCAAACAGCTGATCTAATTAAGGATCCGCGTGTGTTCGTAAACACAAACAGTCCGTTGATCGTCCAAGACCGGGCCAGAACTCTGATTAAAATCATTTCACACTCAGGTGTGAATTGAGTTGGGGGTATGATGGGAGTTGAGGATAGACTCTCTTTGTTTCTCCGTCCCTCTGTCTCTCGTCAGGCTTTGGCGGTTACATGTAGGTCTCTCTCGGTGCGGATGGTGACATTTCTTCCAGATATCTGTTCATTCCCTCCTGCAGTGATCTTGTACTTAACGGTTATATGCGAACATTTTTCCTCAAATATTTTCCTGCATAAGGTATCGTAAAACATTGTACAGTGATAGTCAGAAAATGGTTTAGTTGCTTTTGAAATTTGTGCACGGATGTATTTCTCCCATTTGTTAAAAGTTTTTGTATTGGCTCGGTGATATCTCCCAGCCAGTAGATTTTCACGTGTTCTGTTTGTACATGCATTCTGAAATCTGGCCCTGACGTGTCAACATACATTCCCTGTGGAGTGCACCAAATTTTAACTTTTAATTTGCACAGTGCATCTCTTCCCAACAAATTAACTGGGGTTTAATTTGACACTGGAATTGGAATTTTTATTTCTCTTCCCTCTGTGACCAAATGCACTGGAGCTGTTATTGGAGTTAGCTGCTTTAATCCCGAGAATCCTACTGTCTTGACAAACTTGCTGGACATGAGGAGGTGTGTAGCGTGTCTTTTTTGTAAACAACTATACGGCGCTCCTGTATCAATTAACATTGGAGTTTGTCTATCCTCTATTTGAACCTGCAGCATTGGCTCATCAGTTGTCATGGCAACTACTGGCAACTGAACCTCCCCTTTAGGATTCTCTGGGCACCCCTAGTAACCATGGATTTGGCCTCGCCCAAAGGTCGGCTGGGCCCATTCCCCCCGTCCGAGGGGCTCTAGATCTCCCCCTCCCCTCCATCCGTCCGGGGACTCCCATGGACAGGCCATTGCTCTGTGGCCTAACTCGCCACATTGCCAGCATATTCCAGGTGGATCCCGCCTGTCAAATTGTTCACTCGTCAGTCCTCGACGGGGACCAGCGAATTGTCTCATATTGCTATACCCTCGTTGGTATGGTTGTGGGTACGTATCACGCATTGGGGGTGGCTGTGTCGGCTGTGTTTTTGGTGTCTCTGCATGTTCAGTTGTGAGTGTCGCTTGAGTTTTAACTTTGCTCTTGTTTTGCAGCTCGCCAAGTTGCAGCTGTGCCAGCTTCCTCTCAACCTCCCTGTCCTGCTCTCTCAATCTCAGTTCATCCCTTCTGTGTCTCTCCACAGCATGGATGACATTGTCACAAAACTGTCTGTGTGGCATCGTAGTCAGAGACACCACATCTTTAAGCCTGCTCTGGACTGGTGCAGGGAGAGCATCAGTGACAGAGTTTCTGAACAGGGTTGTCAACACCTGACTCTGGGCAATGTCTTCCTCTGTCTCTTGTCTCCATCTTTTCAGATGGTTGTTTATGTATGCTGCCGGGTTATCAGTGTCTGTGAACGACTCCCCCCGCAGTGCCTTGGGGTCAATTCGCGTTGGATGCTCTTTTCTCAGGATTGCCCACAAGTTTCCACGATACGCATCAAACTCAGTTCCATCAGCCATTGGCGATATTGCCCATTCAAATCCATTATGCTTCAACATGTTCTCCATGGCTGCAGCTCCAAGCGTCTGCGCCCACACAGCCTTTACGTCACCCAATGCTAGCAGCTTTCCAACTGTGGCCTCCTCAAAGGCTCTAATCCACTTTGAGGCCCCGTCATGAATGTCAGGGAGTCTGGAGATCAGGCCCGTCAGATCGAGGGTCTGCCATGGGACATAATGCCCCTGTGTTCCCCTTATCAATATCGGTGCCATGTGTTCCTCATTATTGTATCTGTCTGGTTTTCTCAGTAGTTTCCTGTCTCTGAGTTTAGTTTTAAGGGGTGATTCCACGCCCTCCTGTGTCTCCTTTCCCTGACATTTTAACTCTGCCTCCTGCCTGTCCAATTCGTCCTCCATTTCCATGATGGCAGACCTGTTAATTTCACGTTGTAGGTCAATGCCCTCATGTGGCAAATTAAGCCAGTAACTGCAGTGTCCTCCTGCGCTCTTTCTCCCCTCATAGCAATCTAACACAGTCCCTCTCTTGCCCTTTTTTACCTCTGTGCTGCAATATCTTGGAATCAGTGTGTCTTTTTTAGCAGATGTTTGTGTGCTTTGGCTGTGTGGTTGTTCATCCAAATTTTGCTCTTGGCTTCTGAAACCTTGAGCCAGCGCGTCTCTCAATGTTCTTTGTAACTCACTCATGCCAGATCCATCAGAGTTATCATTTCCATTCTTTGGGGTAGCATTTTTGCTCCCTCTTGGGGTGGCTTGTTTGTTTCTATCTTTATCCTCCCCACCCTCGTTTATGGTATCTCCCATGTTACAGTCTTCATTTAGAGTCCCACTAAACTTCAGCCAACCCTCCAAATTTGGGTAGAGTCCAGCGGCCTCTTTCATGTTAAGTTGTTTGGCATCCCCAATTTTCTCAGCATTATTTTTCAATCTCATGAGGCCCTGTCTCAAATTTGCCCTGTATCTTTGGCCTTCATTTCTGAATAGCTCCAAAATACTTAGCTCTCGTTCTTTCTTCTCCTGTCTCTTCTTTGATTTATCCTTAGGTTTGTAGTCTTTTATCCTATTTTCTAACAGTTCACATGCCAACATGTCAAACGTTCCAAAGGCTGGCCACGGGGTAGTCAAATTCTTTGTGCGTTTGCACCATTTTCCTGAGACTTTCTGAATTTCTTTTAGGGGAAACTTTGGATTACCATTAGCTACTAAGGCTGTTGCTGTTATACTCATTGTTGCTCAAATTGTGATTTCACTTTTATTGAATTGTTTTACTTAAGTTTTGAGACTTTTGTTATTGCTTTTAATTGTTTAATTCTGTATCTGGGTCTGTTTTGGCTCTTAGTGTTTTTAAGCTTTGAAAAAAGAAAAACCACGTTTGCTTTTTCCCTGTCGTGTCTCTGTCTGTCGTTCTAGCTCCCGCCCAGTTTGCACTTCGTTATTTTTAGCTTTGGCTGTGTCTGTGTCTAAAGTTCCTCCCACTATGCTGGTCCCGTTGACTTCCTGGTTTATGCTCAGTCTGATTCCTGGTGTCTGTGTGAAGGGATATCTGACCATACAACTGCTCTCTTGCTCACGGACGTCTGTCTCCTCTACTCTTTTAGTTTACCTAAAACACCAACTGCGCTACGCTATAGTGTGTCTTAGCTCTGTCGGACCGCAACTTTCCCTGCGTACTATGTTTTCCCTCAACGTGACACTGCTTGTATGTACAAAGTATACTTTTAGCTCAATAATACACAAATTTATATGCCGGTTATATATTTAGCTCAGCAAGGCACAGCGTTATATACGTACTACTTTACTCAATGAATCACAACAATTGGACTTGCGTACAAATCACAACAATTGTACTTGCGTACTGCTTTTTCTCCATAAAAACATAAAAACCAACTTTGTATTCGTACTGCTCCCCCCAATTTGTCAAAACACTGCTTTTGACTCACACTCCACCGCACATTCCCAAACTCTCCCCACTTCACTCAACTCACAACCAACTCCCACACACACGTTGACCACAACGCACACACACTCTTTTCACAACTTTCACACAGTTGATTTCTTCAGCTTGCACTTATATTTCCACACTGCTCATACAGTTTTATTCACCGCACATTACACATATTTTCATATTTCACACAAGCATACATATAACGTGGACCACACAGCGCTTTTTTAATTTTGACTTTATGATGGAATTTGGAGTATTATAATTTAATTTTGGACCAGCTGGATTTCTCCTTTCTCGTACTTCAAATTTCAACAAAACTTATCCCAAATTTATCTCGGAATTCCTTGTTTGCCAAACGGAACACTGTCCGTTTTTCTGACAAACCATTGTCTCCTTCTGAGACCGGCGCCTCGCAAAACTACTGACAAACCTGCAAACCTCTTCTTGGATCTGCTTAAATAACACAAAACGTTGTCTATAGACCAAACCCTCCGTCTCCTTTATGAGACGGGCATCGGACGAATCCCGTAGATTTCCGGCACTTATATAAATAACTGAAGCTTTTCACAGAGCTTCCGTCTCTTCTTGAGACACAACTTAAAAACAAAAACTTCTGACTCCTCTTGAGCCAGGCAACACTTATGGAAAAAAAAACTCTGTCTCTTCTTGAGACAGGCTGCGGACGAATCTCTTAGATGCCTTCTATCATCAGAAGAGAAACTCCAAAACAATCAAAAAGAAATACCTGGATTTCACATGACACATCTCCTAGATCTCTTGAGATATTCTCTATATCTCATCAAAGGAGAAACACGGAACAAACACTTAGCTTGACGATCATACCAACACAAGCACTCAGCTTAAGCATTAATCACCCGAGCCGCTCCTTCATTTACTTTTGTTTGGCTGTTCTTATTTTGGACACACACACACCGAATATTTAGCAAATTTCATCAAACTTTTTCAGATCAGAGCAGCTTTTCTGTGCACAGAACTCGGCTTATCTTTCCCCCACCACACAGAGTCTCCCGCCAAACTCTACTCAGTGCAGAGGAGCACGGACGCCCCCCCCTCCCCGAAGCACGGCTGTGTCTCTTGTGTTTTTTAGTTTTAGCCAAATCAGAATTTATGTAAGGAATTCCAAAAAAGACCTTACCTTTTTGTAGTTAAACGACTATGCAGCAACGTGCTCCGTGGAAGATTGGCTCGCCCACGCCCTCCCCAAAGAGAACTGCTCGCAGCGCCACTATGAAGATGAAAACCTTGGGTGCAATGAAGACTCAAGGAAGACAAAGGACTCTGTGCCGTGAGGTTGAAACAGCCACGCGGGGTTCTTTAATCAGTACACAACGTATCAATATACAATCAATACTTCATATACCAATCTCGAAACCATCGTAAAGAACAGCCCCGAATCCCTCCAAACACTGCCTTTTATTCCTTCACAGGGGCGTTGTCACCTCGATTTGTGTGTGTGTGTCGTGAGCGTATAAGTTCGTGCGTGTGTGTGTGTGCGCCTAACGTATTCCCGTAACTTAGATCACTCTTAGTTTTCTCGGAATCCCATCTTTGATGGATGGTGGTTCCCTATGTACTTGAGTCGATCTGACCTGGCCTTGCTCCTCGAACTCTGGCTTGGATAACCATTGGTTTCCTGTGTTTTTAGCATCAACACCATTCCTTAGCCAATCTGTTCTGTTTCTGACCTTTGTATAAACTATTAAGTTCCAAGATAACTCCTAATATGGTTAGTTCGGCCTATGAGCTTACATAAACTGTTAACATTCTCAGATGACTCCCAATACAGCCTGTTCTTGTTTACGACCTTTATAAAACCATTAACCCTCTTAGAGATGCATCTGCCACTACATAGTCCCCCCTCTTTATGATTTTATCATAAACTTAAAGTGTGTTGATAAAACGTGGTAGATGTTTATACGATTATAAATGCCGAGTAAGTACAACCAGTGTTCCTTACCTAACATAAGTAAATGATTTTAAATGAAAACCTTTAAGCACAATTACAATAGTGTACGTGAACTTTTATGTGACGTGGTGTTTTGTGTGGTGAAACAGAACGTGTGTACTTAATATGACAGTACATAACCTTAACACATAATGAACACATGAAACCATACATTGTTGTAATTTTTGAAATGGCAACACTTAACATCGTATCCTCTATCCTTCCCCCTCCTTGGTGAAGGCGAAAAACCCTGACGGCTGTTATTTCAGGGAAAATTCCTTCACTGCCCCCTCCCGCTAGGGCGGCACACGACGGGTTCCGGATAGATGGAGTACAAACAGAACATATGCCAGAAACATGACCACAACAGTAACACAAAAAATGAGTGTAATGAATAATGACAGAGCGGTAGTTCATGCTGTCCATCGTTCCGTATTTATATGATAACTGTGTGGTTATAGTACGTGTATCTTCGCTCAGATGAGCATCAGCCATTGTTCCTTTCTTTGAAAGTGTCTCACTTTCTGCTTTACCTCACAGTCCTTTTTCGATCTCTGAGTCGTCCTTGTCATCCATATAGTCAGGAATTGGAAACAGGTCTGGCAGTCCCTCCCCCCTCTGCGCCAGAAGGATTCTGCGCACAAGCTGTTCGGGGGTCAGCATACTTAGCATTTGGGCTCCTTGTATGTCCGTCACCAGACCCAGTTTCTTGTCCATTTCTCTCACACACCATCTCTTCAGCACAGGTATGATGCAACATGTTAACAAGAAAACCAGGATCAGTACTATTATTACTGTAGCGAATATTTTGGCCGCAATGGCCCCCCATTTTCCAAGTAATTACTCTAACTTCTTCTTGCAACAGAAATTGTTCCACCAGCTCACATTTAGTTGTATTTCATTCAACAAGCAATACACCTTACTTGAGAATGTTGGCATGAGTTTCGACACGGTGTGGATTGGGAATTTTGGTTGCATCATACTTATCTTGAGCACGGTCATGCGTTGCTTCCTGGAGCATCTGAGACTCCGGTGGACATTCTCTCTGACTTTGCTTCAGGGTTTGGCTTTGGCTCCTCTGAGCAGTGTCTTGCGTTCCCGGACTGCCTTGGTGCAGTGGCTCAGGTGATACCACGTTGTGCTTCCTTCGACTTGGACTGCTGTCGGGGTTGCCCTCGCCATGGTGTACGGTCCTTCCCTCCTCGGCTCGTGACACTTTCTCCTGAAGACCTTCAGGTACACCTGGTCGCCTGGCACCACCTGTCTCTCGGCCACCTGATTCGCACTTGCCTCCTTCGCCTTTTCCTGCAAATATATATAGATCTATGGATGGCAGTTAGTTGTTTCATATACTCAGGACACCTGGTCGCCTGGCACCCTCTGTCTCTCAGCCACCTGGTCCGCACTTGGCTCCTTCGCCTTCTCCTGCAAATATGTAGATCTATAACAGCAGTTAGTTATTTCATATATTCAGACAGTTCTATTTGCAGTTGCTCAAGGTTAGGTCCTTTATGAGGACCTCTCAAATGTAGAGCAGGCATGGGACATCCCGTTAGCATTTCATGCGGTGTTAGATGTGAGTTTGCATGCGATAGCTCATTAGTGCGAGTGGTAATGCATCCACCCAGTTTAAGCTTCATGTTAGTGCAAATCTTACTCATTTTTGCCCTCAAGGTTCCGTTGATTCTTTCAACGACACCCTGACTGGCCGGGTGATACACACTCCCGAGTCTCTTTTTGACTCGCAAGTGTTGTAACATTCACTGCCTTTTGAACAAAGGCTGAGCCGTTACCAGAGCTTATCTCTTATCTTCTCGGCTAGTGGTATGCTGGAAAATACAGAACACAAGTCAATTACAGTGAAAAATTTTCTTCTGGTTTTAATGGATACTGTGGTCGGTTTGGCAGTTTCACATTTGGTTTCAAATCTATTCTCATTGGGTTGGCTGCCTTCACCAACCCCACATCTGTGTAATTTTTCCTTACTCCCTCTCTTCCAATTACAATGTAACTGGAATTTAGTTAAATTTTCATATCTTTTGTTTTCTCATCCCATTTTCCTCAAAAATTTT
>JAPXVT010000006.1:24462585-24474036 GCA_029823135.1 Acanthurus reversus | reverse complement strand
CAAAGCGCTGACACAGCGATACGACCTCAGTCTCTTCATGCATGGCACCTGTGTCCTCGAGTCAGTATTGTGCATAAAGCACCTTTACTAATCTATAAACAAATCTGCCCCCTTTGTGACAGCATATGATCCTCCAAGTTCTTTGCCTAACTTAGGGATAAACTGCCTCTGGTTCAGTGTTTTATCACCAGGTTCCCCCGCTCAGTTGGACGTAATGGAAAGAGTTTGCCACAATGCCCTGTTGGCTAATTTCAGTGTAGTGCCCAGGCCAGTGGCTTCAAACAAACAACAACAACAAAATGGTCTGTAAATTAAAATACATATTTTTTATGTTTTTTTTTTTTTGTTCGGGGGGGGTGGGGCTCGAGAGGTGGCAGATCTGTGCAATTAGGTGCCAGAATACAGGCAGTCAAAAACCAAGAGGTCCCGGATCCTGTTCCAGCAGGAACTACACCCTGGTTTTGTCCCCCTGTTGGTTACTTTGAAGCTAAATAAAGTTATTGCATCAGCCTCAAATTTCATTTGATCCATAAGGGGAGCTAGTGAGCAGTTCAGTGAGCTTTTTCTCTCAGGAAATTTTGGAGAACCTGTGAGTGTTACAAAACGTAATTAACTTGATTTGTTGTATAGTAATGACTGATGATAAATAATTAGTTTTTGGAGTGGCTGTAGGTCAGAGCGGGTCGCTTACCAATCAGAAGGTCAATAATTCAATCCCTGGCTCCTCTGAAAATGTGTATATATCCGTGCGCATGATGAAAGGAAACAATCAGCTATCTGCACATCATTCTGCGCCAAATACTCAAAAAGATCCGCCTCCTCCCGACACTCCGCAGCTCTGCTCCACCAGACACACACAGTCAATCAGCTGTCACAGGGAGTCTCTCTGTCCAGTGTCCACAAGGATTACCCACACTGCAACTTTCCTCTTTTAACTCAGCCAAGTTATCTGCAGAATTTAGCTCCTGTTTGGCATGGTGCAGTCAGGAGTGTAGCTCATTGAATAGCACTGCTGATTGTTTCTTTAGCTGCTTCAATGAGAGGTTCATAAAATATCTTCACCCAGTCAGAGTGCAGACAGCAAGGCTGGAAGTACATATGTCTGTTTGCAAAGAGCACAAACTTCACACCATCAGTTCATTTAATGTTAAATATAGATGATAAAACTAGAGTAAAGATCTAAAACTCCCTCCTCACAAACACAAGCTCTTTTTCTCGGTTTTATTTTATTTGTTGATAACAGTTTATATGGTTGGCCTGAGACTTCATTTTTCTCATTATAACTTATAGACATGTTATTGATATGTGTTGAAGCAATATCACGCAAGAGAGAGTAATGCTGTACTGTAATATTGTTACGGCTGTGGTTCAATTGTAGGCACAAGACTGCAGGCCGAATGCCAAAAACAATCACAGTACAGCATCACGACCTTGAGTGTGATATTGCTTTTATACAACAGTTCAACATCAGTTCAAATAGCGATGCTGAGTAAGAAAATGTTGAAGAAAGGTGACAAAATAGATCATTTAAGGATTTTATTTGGCTCCACCAACAAAAACAGTTCCCTCAGGACTAAACTCTCACTGTTGCCTTGGCAACGCAGCGCACTCAGACTGCCGCTGCACCAGGCACTCATAGCAGGCACTACGCTACTTTGTATCAGTATACAAATTGATCTGCATGTTGCCGTTGATTATGCAGCCAGTGAAATAAGTGTCTGGTGAAAGCATAGTTGACTGTCGCTTGACAGGCGCGGCCCATTCTGAGGATTGATCTGGCAGTATGTGGCTCCATCTTTTCCTGCTGTCCATGGATGGCTCCCGGTAACTTCTCAATGAGCTCTCAGACCTGCAAGACAAATGTTGTTTTTTAAGGGCACGACTATCATTAGGCCTAATTAGTATCACATATCGCCATCGCAACTGTACAGTAATGTTACGTAGTTAAAACAGCATCTTACTGGTGCCCACTGACTGTCATGATCTCCCTCACTTCAAGTCCAGTACCTGTTGATCGCAGCTGTAAATTAGAATGTTGTCATGGCAACTCATAAGCGTTGATGTGGAGTAATACATACAGAGTGAAGAAACCGTGATGTTGTGGTGAAATATCATCATGTTTTTAATGTCCTTAAGCCAATCAAATTGCTTGGCCAGAACTAACTGTGGTATAAAAAACATTATGGCACATTATGAACACACTTATAGTTCATTATATGTGGTAATGGTTATGGTTATGGTTATGGTTAACTCTAACCTTGCGTATAACTATCATTATACAGCATCATAGGCACATTACAATGCAGTATAAGCATGTCTATAATGCATTATAGATGGATACTTTAAGTGAAGTGTTATCAAAGTTTCATATCAAGATCTTATCCTGTCCAGATATCATGATACACGATATTATTGTGTGGGGAGGAGACTGCATATTTGTAGTATTGCCCTGTTAGTCATCATCTGCTTGCAGCAAAGACGACATATAGCCTCATTAATTTCTTTTCAAAATAAAAGCCCAGAGATGCTGTGACAGCTGTTTGATATTCATGTTTTGGTTTTTTTTTTTAATATCGTAAAAAATATCACGAGTGATAGAGAATATTTGGATATTCAGTAATATCAAAACCTATTAGGATGAAGCTAGTATGACTAATGATTCTGAAAGACATTTTAGCTTACTCAAAGAAACTGATGTGTTCTAATTTATGATTTTCATACAAACCTGCCAGCAATTCAACATTTTTATACAGCATACAGAGAGGGAGAAGAGAACCTTGAGAAAGATTTTATTTTGAAATCTTAAAAATCAATATAAGAACCACATTTTGTACAGACAAAGCTCTTGTTATGCATCTGTTATAAAATTCCAAATAGTCTGGTCCATTCTCTGAAGAGATGCTCTCAAGTACTTCTTCAGAGAATGCCTCTTTGCCGCTGCTGATCTTTTATTTCTTAATTACTTAAGCAATTGTTACCTAAGAGACTTTTACGAGTTGAATTATTGATGTAGTATTCTCTTAACAACGAACTGGACATGTCCTCATTGATGACATCAGCTTGCAGGGGTGGCACTGTGTAAAATGCATGTTTCTGTGCAGAAACTCAGTCGCTCTTGAGTCGTGTCTCTGTGATAAGCTGTCAGTGTCAGTTTAAAGAAGTTGCAGCCTGTGCCGTGGATTAATCCTGGAAAACATGAGAAAATCACATGGCACATGATGGCCTGAGCCTCGGAGTACTTTGAAGATGTACTTAACTTCTTTATACAAAAGAACTGAGTGTTTAAGGCTGTACAATATGTTTTCAGCAGCAGCTGAACACGATAAGTTGCAAGAATGCAATTAAGAGATGTTTGAAGAGGTTTTAAGATTCCCCTTTAAATCACACTTTGCCTTTTCAAGTGATTGATGTTTGCCAAACCCTGCACTGTGCTGCATCGCCTCAGCCACCCTTTGTGTGTCCTAAGCTGCTTCAATACATAGTCACAAACAGCCAGGGTGTAAGCAGTAATTAAAGTTCATGCTCGGCTTCATTCAATCATAATCAAGCTGTGCAGCAAAACATATTCTCTCCCATACTGTTGTCTGAGCCTCCTCAGGCATTACTTCTCTGCAGGCACTCTCCTGTGCAGCTCTGGCAGCTCACTTAGCTTCAGTGGAGCTACTGTTGGTTTTGGAACACCTGAAGCTCAGTGGTGGCTGCCTTTGAGATTGATGCTAATTTGGATTTTGTTTGTCAGTAGTTTAGTAGTTGTCACACACTGTCTCATATTGGGCTCTCTGTTCACTTCAAGCCGTCATTATTTATGGATGCCAGTGTTCCATTTTTTGCCAGGCACACTGTTTACTCGAAACCTTTATTATTTATGGATGCTCGTGCTTCATTTTTAATGAATGTTAAATTCCAACCAGTCATGCGCTGTCAGTGAGCCAGAGCCGATTGTGGGAAATATAGAAGACACTTGTCTGATCAAGATACAATATGTCTCCTCGACAGTGCCTCAGGTATTCCAGGCAGCAGATGCCGGCAAATCAATTCAAATGTGGACTTGCATTTCATACTACAGTCAATAAAGATGCAGGCATCCAGGAAGGATATTTTCAAGGTACTGTATGTACAGTATCTCGAAACTGAAAAAAAGAATGGCATCTGATAAGAATACAAATGTCGACCGTGACTGTGCCATCAGTCCTCAAGATTCAGCAGAATCTGTATTCCTGCAACACTAGCAGAGAAAATACATGTTTTTTGTAGGAAAAGCAGCACAGTTCATGAAGTCTCCTTGACTACAGTGATACATGTTGGATCAGCTCTTGACTGACAGTTAAAACCATTAGTCATAAAATTAAAAAAATGGTTAACCTGTGGTTAGAGTTATAATGAATGTATGTGGTTGTTGTTGACCACTCCTAGACCCCCTTTAAGCCTGGCATTATGTGCATTTTTGGTGATCGCTTTGCAATCAGATAGCGTTTGATCACATTAAAGTACAGGTGAAAATGCACCTGAAACGCGTTGAGGACAAAGGCTGACATCTTCTTCTTTTTCCAATGCTGTTGCTCTTGTTTTACTGGCATGCAAAGCAGAGGAAATTGTGGCAGTAGATCCTGCTGCCGTAAGTGCTTCTTTTTCTTGTTCCTCTGCGGACATTCATTAAAAGAGGAAACAAGAGGATGTGACACAGAGCGGGAAAGTGTGCTATGGCAATCAGATGTCAGTGTATCTCTCCGATTGCCATGCGTTCACAAAAAAATGCATTTTAATGCCAGGTGTAAAGGGGTCATAGTATTTTTTTATATTAAAAATGCCTATGGCAGAAAATACAGTGTGTTTTAGCTCCATTAAATCTTATTCCAAGAAGCACTTATAGTCCAATTACATTGTTTAAGTGGTGCATCATTAGGGTCATTGTCGTGTTGTACTTATGGCTTTGCAGTGTTTACAGTGAACTTCAGCATTTTTGAGTTTGAAATGGTCCCACGCCAAACTTTGCCTTCACCTCTTCATGT
Source organism: Acanthurus reversus (assembly GCA_029823135.1). Classification (NCBI taxonomy): domain Eukaryota; kingdom Metazoa; phylum Chordata; class Actinopteri; order Acanthuriformes; family Acanthuridae; genus Acanthurus; species Acanthurus reversus. The sequence continues at coordinate 24,469,027 of JAPXVT010000006.1, read as the reverse complement.
TTAAGTTTGAAATCTACAGCAGCCATGATGGCAGCTCATGGGCAACTGAGTATGTCCGTTTCCTTTGCCTCCTAAAACTAGTTAAATAAATGAATATGGAGGTAACGTTTCTTAACAGTATTTAACTTACTCACATGAAAATGGATAATAACTCACAGGGGCACAGTGCAAACTCTGGGAAATGGACTTCTGGCAGTTCCCAGTTGAAAAACTCAAATCTATTTTCTGAGCAGTCACTGATGTGTTGAATTGCAGTGCAGAGATTTGTTTGGCTTGGACGGAAATTGTATTTAATGTGAACCTGTGAACAAACGTTTCAGCCTTCCCCACCTGTGAGCCGCTCACCCAGTTCAGCTGCTCCAATGGAAGATGTGTCAGCATGCAGTGGCACTGTGATGCAGGTGAGAACAGGAACCCTTCTGAGGTAGCTCATCATAACAATTAAAGTTTGTTCATACATGTAGTTACCATTTGATCCCACCATTACAGCTGCAGCTTTCATAAGTGTTTGTGCATGTGTGTAGATGATGACTGTGGGGATGGCAGCGATGAAGTGGGCTGCATCCGTTCCTGCTCCAACTCTCAGTTCCAGTGCACCAGTGGCCGCTGTATCCCGGATCATTGGGCTTGTGATGGTGACAATGACTGTGGAGACTACAGTGATGAGAACACGACCTGTAGAGGTGGATCAGCCTGTAAGAACGCTCGTGTTTCCATCTCAAAGCTATGAAGAGTGAACCTGTTCAGATCCACCAGACCTCCAGTGGTCCACTGAGTAATAATAATTATAACAAATATTTAAGTTATTTGTATAGCACTGACCAAAACCAGCGTTACCAATTGCTTTACACCAAACAGAAAACTCTGCAATAAAATACACTAATAAAATAAATACACAATAAGTAGAAACAAAACTTATAACAGTGGATAATTAAAACCATGAAAAATACAAAGAACAAAGTGTTTAAAAAGCAACAAGTACATTGAAATAGTGCAGTGCAAAACTAATGATGTTATTGTTTTTTTTTTTCAAAAGTCAATGTGAAAAGCTAAGTCACATATAAAGTAGGTAGACGAACAGATCCCCTTCTGCATAAGATGTTCTTGATTTACATAAAAAATATAAGAAATATTGATCCAATGTTTTCATAATTACCCTATCATCTATTTAATTATCTTTGGGATTTTTTTTTTTTATTTTGTTTTTTTTTTTAAGAACTGCCTTGCAGCAGATTTTTGGGGTAGCATCTATTTAGGACTGTAGCTGCAAGTGTGCTAATGATTTTATTCACAGTTTAAATCATTGTCAAAATTTAGGAATTGTAATTACAAGTTTAACAATCAATCAGCTTGAGTCCAATAACTTTATTTTCACGTGCACGTGAAACTAATCTTATCTAGTCTCTGTTTGAGGGAGTTTTACCATCAGGAGTTGAATCATTTAATGTAATTACCACAGAAACCTCATGTGAGCTCCTTGAAACCCACAGCTCACTTGCTTGTCAGTAGAATGTGTAGACTATTCATCAAACCGTTTCCTGATGGAAACTGCAGGCTGCTCAGCTCCCCTGCGTCTGCTTTTGCTTTTACTCCAGGGGATTGAATCTGTCTCAGCTTTGCTTGGCTGTTGACGTTGTTTTTTGGGGTTGACTTTTAAGATTGAAGCAAATAGTTAATCAGATTTAGACGTTATCTATACTGAAACTGCAAACTGCTGTTTAAGAAACAAATGTGATAATGTAATGAACTGACGAAAAAACCTTTTTGGTATTTTTCTTGTTCTCTTAGTGATTAACAGATTTAATCTCAGTCCTTCTCAAAGATTTGTGAAACGTGATGTATGACACAGTGTCGGCTGGTCAATGCGAGTTTAAAACAAAAAAAAAGGAATAACTCCGTTTACTTTAAGACCTGCGATACACATACAACATAATGATCGAGTGCTACTCGTTACTTTCTCGACCCAAGCCAGAGAAAAATACAGTCCCAGAGTCATTAAAGAAGGCAGAAACATATGAGAGTTATCAGCCTTAAATTCTGAGCGTGATATAAGTTCCCTCTTTAGAACTGAATGACCTGCAGTAGCTGCCAGGTGCCCTTTGCAAAGAAAACAGTAAAACATGTCTTGTAGAATAATAGTTCAGTACTGTTGTGCCTTTGCCAAAGAATCTGTGCTGCAGATCTGTAAAACAGTGTTGGTTGAATGACTTTTGTTTCAGTGCTGCCATCTGTGATTGAGTGCAGCGGAGAGGAATTCCACTGTGTCACAGATGGGACCTGCATCCCCGAACACTGGAGATGCGACGGAGAGAAGGACTGCGAGGACGGGAGCGATGAGAAAGACTGTGAGGGCACCAAAAGGATGTGCGACCCCAAGGCCAAATTCACCTGTAAAGATACAGGTAGTGAATCCAATGCACGGCTAACAAACACACTGAGCTCAGAGATACAAGATCCAGTCAGGACAGCTATTTTGATGTATAAAAGATGTGCTAAAGAAAGCACTTCCTTTCTACTTTCTGTGTTTGGGTTAACAAGTAGATGTTCTGTGGCTAAAAGGTTTCAAGAAGTCTAATGTGCACAAGCACTCACATAGTAAAGATTTTAAGCTTCATTACTCAATTTGCACTGACAGTTTTGGTTTGTCTACGGCAGGGTTGTCAGGTACATTTAACCATTCGAGGCATAGACTACAAAGGCTGGACTTTAAAGTAAAAATATAATATTTAGGCCTAATAAGCCTATTGTTGTGTAAAATCTTCACTTTCCTACAAAATAATGTCATTTTTAGTAGCCCAGTTCAGTATGAACAGACATGAAAAATCCATTATCATAACTATGGCCGACTTTTTGCAAGAGAATGCTCTCAGACCTTCAGGTGCTCACTGCTGAATAGAACAACAACAGTACAAATGCTAATGAACGAGTCTTTATCTCAACACAAAACTCCTCCGTGGCAACCCAGAAAACAAATACTTTGCTTGGAACTCACTTTAACAGTTATGGCTCACTCACACTGGGCAGTCTGTACTGTGCAGAAGCATGATTGACCCCCAAAATTCGGTTTGTTTGACTAGTGTGAGCTCTCCGTACTGTCCCCATGCCAGGCGTGCTTTGTTGGCCCTGGCCTGGCACTATTGGAAGAGGTGGGCTTTGGCACAGTATGGTTGCATGTTCATGAAACGCCAACAAGGCGACATCAGGAGGGTTTGCTTGACAGACAGAAAACAGCATGTTAAGTCAACTGAATAGGGATAGTTGGATTAATCCGCCACTATCTTGTTGGTCATAGATACCAGAAAAGGTAAAGATACTTCATTAGTCACATATACAGTGTACAGTGAAATCTGATCTCTGCTTTTAACCCGTTCCTGAAGAGTAGTGGGCAGCCAATGCTGCACTTGGGGACCAGCTCCAGATTCTGAGCCAGCAGTTTGGTTAAGGGTACTGACTGGAGGTAGATCTAACATCCATCTTTGTTTGTTTGTTTGTTTGTTTGTTTGTTTTTTGATGGTGAGGGAGACCAGAACACCCAGAGGAAACCCACACAAACATAGGGAGAGCATGAAAACCCCTCACAGAAAGGCAACAGCTGAACAGTGACAGGACAAGATAAAAAGAAATTACAGTTTAATATTTAGAGATATGGGGCGCACTTGATCATGCAGCTCGAGCGTGCTCAGACTAGGTTAGGCTGGAGCAGTGTGAGCGCAGGCCAGTGGGAGAGAAGAAAGGAGGGGGGACAATTGTGCTTGTGCACGGTACAAGGCATCTGGGCCATGTGTAAGATCGTCCTAAACCAATGAAAATAAATCCAAGTGACGCCTATTGCATCAAAGACAATTTTAGCGAGCAATACAAACGGACGATACAAACAGACTACGCTTCTTCCACAGGTGAGAAATGTTAGACACATGTATTTTCTGAATTCTGCCATATTTTGTGGCTGGTAAGGAAGCTGGTTCATGCCCGCAGCCTGTCAGTTAAGGATCAATGGTCTTTGGTATAAAATTTGATCTTGAAGCATTAAACTAAATTCAGTTTGCATCTGAGTTTATTAAGTAAACCCTGCGTCATTCGCCTGAGATAGATGCTGTAGTTTGAGCATCACGACAGCCTGGCGGAACTAATTTGAGCATGAAGGACAGTAACACACAACAGTGGAGAGGCGGTCAAATCCACTGACTTTACATAGCCTATAGCGTCATATAGAATTCATGTGAAGGAAAATGGAATATAAACAGACTTTTCCTAATTTTATTAGTCTGCATCTGGACTGGACCATTATATTAACAGTCATCAGATACAGTCATGACTTTGATTTCCAAATTTGGCACAGTGGTCTGGAGGTTGAACATGGCTTGTACTGTCAAACTTGTACTTCCATTAAAAAAAAAAGAAAAAAAAAATCCGTGCAGTAAAAGAACATTCTCACTCAAGTCTTTTGCCTTGGTCTTAAGAATAGGAGGAAAATATATTGATAGTTTCAAGGGTTTTTCTATTGTTTTTGTGTGTATGTGTGAATCAGTTATAAATGAGGCTGCCAAATGGCTCACTCTCTGGCAGGCTTCACTCTCTTAAAGGCTCTGCAGGCTTAACCATTCTCCACTTTTAAGCAATGCAGTGAAGTTAGCGTATACGCGTTAGACCAATTAGGAAAAAAATATTTAAATGGCCTTTTTAAACTCCCCTTGCAACCAAAGCCTAGCATCTGCTTTCTTTCTGCAACTGAAATCAGAAGGTCAGAAGAAAATTCAGTTGCTCTCTGTCTTTAGCTCCAAAGCTTTCGGCTCATCCCTCGACAGTATTATCAAGAATGGAGGCAATGCTGCGTGGTGAAGGGTTGGTTAGACCACACAATTATTATTCACTCTAATACTGCAGTGTCACACCCCTGTGCACTCATGCAGTTCGTTCTGTCCTCCCCAGAAGAGCAGAGAGCCCTCTCCAACAAAACTCAAAAGCGCTTCTGAAAGGGGTCGTCTTAACCTTTCTGATGGATCAGAAAAAGAGCTGTATTTCTTTCTTTTTTTCAGTTTCCCAGATGAAACAAAGATATGAGATTCTTTCTACACCAATGCCCTGTTCGAATACAAAAAAACAAAAAAACAACAAAGATGCTTGATATCTGAATATTCCATCTTTAGGGATGGATCCACATCAACATGTGAGAGATAAAACTCAGCAATAATAAGAAATTTTAATATGGAGCTTGCATTCGGTTCAACAATACAACAAAAGATACTTAGTGTAGCTGCCTCCGCACAGGTTCATTTGTGAACAAATTCATTTGAGAGTTGTTCATGTAAATGCAAGCGCTTTGAATTTCAAACATAAAGACTTTTAGCCTAAGAGGGTCAAATGAGTTATGCAGAGATCATACAGTATATTACCGCTACATCAGTAAGTTTCTGGAGAATAATATAATTTTAGTTAAAAGAAGAGGTTTAGGTTAACTCTACTGACAGAGAAACACTGTGTGTTTAAATGATCTATTACCCTCTGTACACCTTGCTGTAAAATGTGTATTGTGTGGGGTACAATATGATGGAGCTTGATCGCTTGAAAGCAATGATGTAAATGCACCCAAGACACATTGTGTGTTTTTCCACCAGGCTCACTCTGTTGCTTTAACTGATCGCGTTCAGCATTATTGGAACATTGGTGCTATCTCGAGAACCAGCCTGTGTTTTTTTGCCAATTTTTCAGCAGAATTATTTTGATCATTAACAAAGGGCGTTACACAACACACAGGTAGCCCCTTTCCGCTAACATGGAACTGTTTCCTTTAGTGCACCCAATTTTGAACCATTACGAGCATTTCCACCGAAATTAAATTGGTGCAGAACCTAGAAAATTGGCTAGAGCTGGAACCTAAAAATAGCAGGTTTCTCTTGGAAAATGAAGTGGGCATGTCGAATTCTGCAGATGTCTGTGTGCTGCGCAGCGCCCTCTGTTGATGACTTATCTTTGATCCCCATGATTCTGCCTGAAAATGGTTTAAATGTATACTGGTTCACTTGAGAGCACCAAGGTTCCAAGAATCCTAAAGAGGACTAGTTGAAGCACCAGAGCCAGTTTGATGGAAAAACGAGCTGTTGAACTTGACATGCCCACCTCAGTTCTCAAGTAAAACCTGCTTTTTTCGGTTCTAGCTGGGAACCAACTTTCTCGATTCCGAACCAATTTAATTTTGGTCAAAATGCTCAGAACGGTTCAAAATTAAGTGCGCCAACTGGAACGGAACCAGTTCCATGTTGGTGAAAACAGGATAATTGAAAACAAATTGTGACGAAGTTGTCCAAACCACATTTAGAGGTTGTCAGAGTTGTGACCACATTGAACACAAGTGTAAATTCAGTTGTGCTTTTTTTATCCAGTTACAACAAAAGCATGGATGCAGCGGCATAAAAAAATAAAACAACCTGCTGCAAGGTAACAG
>JAPXVT010000006.1:24259683-24270042 GCA_029823135.1 Acanthurus reversus | reverse complement strand
TCAGATATATATCTGTATCACTCAGCGCATAGCTAAGTTGGGTTACATAATTCTTACAATTTCATAATTCATAAATCAAAATTAAATCATTTTGAGGAACCAGGAACCAAATAAAAGCCGACCACACTCTTAACCAATAGGAAAAACTATAGAATCATGCTAAAATCGAGATCGTGATTCTGTCATGAAAAAATCGGGATATGATTTTTTTGCCATATCACCCAATCATAATAGATAGTATATATAATATATTGACATTTAATGGAGAAAAGAGGGAATCCGATATATGTAAAGCAGAGCTGTTAAAGAGAGTTGGGTATAAATGTTTCAGAACATGAATGGCTACATATCTGGATAATGCAGCAGTGTACAACATCTTCACGTGCTCAGAGAGAAAACTGTTGGAAAAACTCACCCAAAATTAAGACCAAATATTTTGTTCATAGCACGACCATGTTGGAGACAGTGTGGGGCAGTAAATGTAGACCATTCACATGTATTTTGTTTTTGTCCTGTAATTGTAGAATTTTGGGGTGATGTTCGTATGGCTGTATTAAGAATCCTGTGCTATTATAAACCTAAATCATTTGAAGTGCTGTTTGTTGGTTAATGCACAGGGGCAACTGTGATGAGAGAAGACAGATATTTAAATTTTGCTGGCAACCTGTAAAAAGGCTGTTACAAGGAGACGGTTTATAGCTGAACCACCAACACAAGATGAATGGCTGAAAATTATGACACAAATATTTATTATGGAACATTTTACTCATAGGACAATGTTTACATGTCAGCTACAAGATGTGAGAACAAACCAGTGAACATTTAGAAATTCACGCTTCATGGAGATAAGGCAGTCAGAACCTTTAATTGTGTCTTTTCTTTCCATTACCTTTTCTTTGTATGTACTTTTTTTGCCAGTGAAAAAATCATTAAAAATTAAATGTAAAAAACAAAGTCTATCCATCTAACCCAGATGACTGTATATAGCATACTGTTTTTTTGTTTTTGTTTTGTTTTTAACAGTTTTGATTATTCTGTTCTGTACTGTGCATATGCTGTGGACAGGTGACCTTAAAGAAGCTGTGATTTGATGTTGCAGATTAAAAAAAAATTAAAAAGGGAAAGAAAATAGCATGTGGCAAAAAGGAGAGGCTGGCCAGAGAAAATGTGTGCAAAGTCTGAGATCATTACAAGCTGACAGAAAACCAAAGCTCTGTATTGTGCAGCTGTGTGTGTGTGTGTGTGTGTTGTATGACTCATCATAATAGAAGAACTTCTATCGTTGAGCATCAAAGCGTTAGCCCATGGTGTGGAGCCAACAAAAGGATACTAGAGTTTTCATTTGACGTAACCTAATCAATGTAATTGCTAGCCAAGATAATAATAATAAAATAAAAACTGTGAGGAAATCATATGAGGGGACATGTTTCAAACTTCCTGTCAATTTGTTTCTACCTACAAATGCCATAATTTTTTTTTTTTTAATTCTTTTCTATTATTTTTTGTACTGGACTAAAATAAAAATATTTTCTTATCTGATAATCTAATACGTGGAACTATTGGTAGAAAGCTTGATGTCTAAATTGATCAGTAGTTGCAGCCTTTAATATGTTTGGTTTGATGATATGAAAACTAATATTTAAAGAAGTATGGCCGGAAAATTATTTTAAACTGTCTGAAATGGGAAACAGTTGACAAGGTTATTGTTCGATATTCCTTTGGTGTGTTTTGTCTTAACAAGTGCTTACAGTATGTCTTCTTCTTTAAAAAAAAAAAAAAATCTTCCAGCAGCATGTGGTGCAGTGATGAAAAATCCTGTGGAGCAGAATTGCAGAGGTGTGTCCGAGGATCAGGAAGGAGAGGATGGTGGAGGACGACAGGAGTCTTGCAGACAGAGCAGGTGTGTTTTCACGAGGATGATGTGGAGAAACAGTATGGCCTTGGTGACGTCAGAAGGTAGTTTGTTGCACACAGATCAGTAATGGATGCCTTTCTGTGGAAATCTGTGATTTTTAATGGCCTCCCTCCTGTGCAGGTGTCTCATGACATTTAATTCTTTACCACGTTATCAACTATTACAAAGTTCCAAAGTACCACAGTAAACTGAAACATTAACTGAGTAAAAAGGAAAGTCATCACTCAAACAAACTAAGGTTTAGAGGTTACCCTTTATTTTTCTTTTTTTTCATCACAGCTACCATAAGGGTCGTAATGTCATCTTTTGTGTGTGCTGGTAGGTGTGTGTCTGTACCTCTGTCTGTGCTGTGGTCCTGTTGCCCCAAAGTCAGTGCCCTGAGTGGAAGCCTCAGTAATCTTCAAAAAGTTCTAATGGAGGAACCTGAAGTGAACTTGAGCCAGGATGGCTCTGCTGTGCTTGTACAGGAGCAAGGTGCTGTTAACATTTGAACACATTCATGCATCTGTCATATGTGTAAAATTTCAACATTCACTGGAGAATAAGGAGGGGAAGAATATGTAAGTTGTGAAAATTAATAAGTTTGCAATTGCTTATAGGTTTTTATAACTGTTCGATTTTAGCAATTTGAGCTTCTCCCAGAAAGTAGCAAACAGGGGCTGTACATGCTACGAAATAATCTGTCTGTACGATGAATGAATTCACATTGGTAGCACTGGTGTGACAGCCTGATTGTGAGAGGAAAAAACTTTTTTTCAGTGCCCACACACTATACTCCTTGGTAGCTGTAGTTTTTCCTATGGTTTCCCATATGTGTAAAAGTCCAAACATTCGACTCAAAATCCCACAAATCTTAGTGAACAGTCCCCTAAACCTCAGCAAGTCAAGGGAGTCAGCTACCAGTGTTTCCTCTACCTTTCATTTGGAGGAGCGGCAGCCCCTCCCAAAAAGAAAGGCACAAAATATTTTATTTCTGGAATTAAATGCACATTTATTTTATTTCAGCAAAGTATGACTGTGTGTTATGCGTGTTGCTGTCCTGAGCAGTGACTCTGCTCCGCCCTCTTGTTCCTGCCGAAGGTGTGGCTTATTCCTGCTCACACAAACAGCTTTGCACCCACACACGTATGGCTCATCAACACTACCATCACTACGTTTTTGATTTAACACGCAAGTTTTTTGCTACAGAATAGACAGAGATCCTTTTAAAATGACGTTAGTTGCCTGGATGTAAACGTGAAGAAGTGCAGATGGGCTGACTGACAGTAACAAGAGTTGAGGAAAAAGTCGCTCCGTCATTAAGCAAAGGAATGCTTGTAAAATGCGACTCATTTAAGTGTTTGGTGACTCCTGTCCAATTTTTTTGTGACCTTGCAGTCAATCATCAAAACATATCTTGAAGATGAAGGTGCCCCCCCCTCACCGCGTCAAGTACACCGCCAGACGCCCACCTCCATACTAACCCTCCCTCCCCAACCAACCAGTAAACCTCGGAGAAACACTAAACAAATCTTATTTTCAGGTTTTAAATAGGAAAGAAGAGAAATAAGCCAACTGAACTAAGATTTGCACTTTTTATTTGTATAACGTATTGGCGGCATTAAGTGCAAATATAGAAAAAAACATTGTCTAAAAAACAGTTTTTAATAAGATCTGTATTTTGTGTGCCCTGTATGCAACGTTCATAGTACTGCTAGGGATGGGACGATTATAGATTTTGATGACACGATTATAGTGAGAAAAATAATCACGGTTTCACGATTATCACGATTATTACACGTAAATTTATTTCACAAACTATGTATGTATAAAATCAAAAGAGCATTTTAAATTAGAGGTTTTTATTTTTCCCCCACAAAATTTTCTTTGTTGGCTTTTTTTTTAAACAGTTGCTTTCAAAACACAAATAATACTGTTGCCAAAAAATACATACAAAATAATAAAAATAAACAAAATATATCTCTTTGAAAGTACATAAAAACTACATATATACATCCATGACAGTATATTTCACTTTTGAACAAAAGGCTGCAGGACTTCTGTCTGCAAGGCTCTTCTCTCATCAAGTGTATCACAGCATAGTGAGTTCAGTAACACATTTCTTTGGACCTGAGTAGAGAAGTCTTTTCTTTTTTCACTAAGAGTTAATGCATTTTCAAACATACACTATTTAAAACATTACTATTTAAAATATTGTGGTTTAATTATTATTAGCTTTATTAGTAATATAAGATTAACACTAACTTTATTTATCTATTAATTCCTAGTGGAAATTTTTATTGTGGGTAATAAACTTTAATGTTATCATCAACTTTCATCCGTGCCTAATGTTTTTATTCGTCTTTAACAATCTGTTTATCTCGTGCGCACACACACGCGCGCACACCATCAGCCGTAAACCACACAGTGTTGCAGCGTAGTGAGTCTGTTGTGTACCCTCAACTGGGAGTGTATCTCTGGATGGTGATTGCGTAGATATTGTACCAAATTGGACGTGTTGGACCCTTTGGCTGTAACTTTCTCTCGGCACGTTTTGTAGATTGGGTGGCCGTCATCCTGAACAACCCGCTGGTCACCCTTTGTTTACCCGAAATACTCCCACACTAACGACTCCACCCGTTTTCGTGGTGGATAGAGATCGCTTGGTCTGTCTGTCATTGTTACAATGCACTGCAGGCTGTAGCAGCGTTAGCTTCATTGGTTAGCTATGTAGCATGCACCAACAATAGAGCTCTCCCTTGAACACAACAATGCACTCTCGTGCCATTACTTGTCGTGGTGACCCACACAGATGTACAGGTGGGTATTCACTATACAGACACTAATCCTCTCTGTTTTATGTGACATGGTCAAAGACTGAAGCTATCTCCGTATTGTCCCTCTCTTTTTGCTCTCCGTCAGATGCGCGCTGCTCAGACTGACAACACAGTGATGCCGCACCACATTCTGGCTGGCGCGCACACCACCAACTTTGTTCCATTCCGTTCCCTTAAAAAACAACAACAACAACAACAACAAAACTGTGTATTTGGGGAGTTTTGCTGGAGAGCCTTTTGTCTCGGCTGCAGTGGCTGCGGTGCAGTTTGCACAGCAGTAATTTACCATAAATGCCCCTCTGTCTTTAATCTCAGTGTTACTCAGCCTCTACGGTTGAATAATTGTGACGTTTTAAATCGTGGTAAATAGTAAAACCGGTTAATAGTATCATCCCTATTCTCCACTCGCGTTGAGTGAAATAACTGCAGTGTTGTGGCTGGGAGGCGTGGACACATGCTGAGAGCAAATCCGAGGAACTATGGAAAGACCTGAACACACTATGCTCAGCAAACTCTGCTCACTAAACAATGCTCAGTCAGTCACTCAGTCATGGACACAGTCTTGCGTTGGGCAGGTCCCTTTCAGGACCAGCCAAAAAAAAGGCCCTGGACTTTTTTAAGCATAATTGAGGGATACTCTGGGCTGCTGTAACACTAATACAGAGCAAGTAAAAGGTTTGTCACCAGCAGGCCACATTTGTAGCAGTGTGTTGTCATGAGCTGACCTGTTAGATGTCCCTCCTGTCTCCTCTAACCACTGGCATTGTGCTTGGAGTCTGGTACAACCCTCCTGGCTTGTACCAACGGCGTCCCTCTGCCCTGGGCCCCGCCCTCAGCCTAGTCGACCGACACTTTGATTACGTGTGGTGTAGCTTTCCTTGGCATCAATGATAAGGACAGAGGGTCTCCAAACGGGTGCAGTCATTTAATCTGGAATCTCTTGGGCACTGTGAAACTAAAAGTAGAAAATATAAACACAAAATGTAGCTTAAATATTTGACATGAAATCATTGTTAACATGTCCTTAAAATTTTTCCAATGTAATTTTTCCATACTTGCACACACATAAAAAGTGAGTTAATTTTCTGAATTAACATAAACATCCAAAATACATGTAAACAGAGACCAGAAATATTTAAAAGTGGCTCAGATTCACACACACAACCTTCCTTACAGCTATATCAAAGAATAGCACCATATGTAGTCACTTAAACAGCGTTTTACAGGGTTAACAACTATTTTACAGTCCACACTTGTTAACACCTCTGAAACAGTGTGCACTTACAGCAAACATACCTCGCTCTGCTTCACCAAGGGTGCAAAACTCTCTCTGACTTGAATCTGTCATGTTGTCTCTGATATTTAATGAAGAGTTCGTCGTTGAGTCAAACCCCATACTGACATACACGCTGACTCCTGACAGGTAATTAAGACGGCCAGACTGATGTGTAGACATCATCTCCCCTCTAGTTTCTCCCATTAAGTTTCACTTTTATTATCTATACAGGTTCCCTGGCACACTCTATCAACTCGTAACATGAGTAACAAAAAGGAACAACAAATGATTGACAGTTCAGTGGTCACTTATATGTGGGCAGGTGATTGATCAAATGGGCTGAAGTTGCTGCTCATGCAACCCACTGGGATTTCTCCTGGAACTCCTGATGGCCAGTCCGCCCCTGCATTCTGTGCACATTCTGCCAGTGGTTTCACACAGTCCCAGTCAGACAGATATGCACAAAAGTAGTTAACAATATGACTGCAGGCTGGTAAACAAAGATGTAAACAAAAACAAACTTACAATTGTAAGAAAAATACCTACCGAGTTTAAAAATCTGCTTTTCTTCAACCCAAACAGTAAAGAAACTATCCTATGCTTTTTGTCAGTAATTGCTCCCTGTGTCATAATCGTTAATTCTTTTTTTTTGTGGTTGCTGCTGATTAATGAATCCCTTAAAATTGTCCAAATGAGTCATTACACAGTCAACCAGCACTGTGAGAAATTTATCAGCCATATAAGTTGGTCATGACTCTCATAAATAAGCAAGACGTCAGCTCATTTTAAAGCAGTGTTAATTTACCATTAATCCTTGAACTGTGAAGTGTTACAAGTTCCATAGAAATGTCATAGAAGAGTGTCATTATTGAAGAATCAAACCTAGATGGTTACATGAGATGATGAACATAATGTACAAAACGGTGCCTAAAGAATCTGTCTTGGCGAATAAGCCGAAACTCAATTCATGGCATGACAGCAGTTTCCCCCTCAAACACATGAAAAAAGTACTCGACAACACTAGGAGGGACGAGTGACAAAGTAGACTCATGAAAGGGCTGTCAGATATTAAGTTGGACTTTGGGGCTGCTGAAAGGTCTCCGTCTTTCATTCTACCCAAGGCAGTGCCTGAGCCAATGAGATAAAGGCCTCTGTGTTTGTAAGAGCCAATCAGTAATACTCTGAAGAGACCCACGCCAATTAATCTCTTTGGTGACATAAGCTTTAGAGGAATGGCCTGTTTAACTCCTGGTGGCTGGCTGAGGCTGGATCGAAACCCTGCTGCTTTCCTTTCATCCGGGGCAGATAAAACCGTGACGTTCCCTGCAGCAGAGAGAACTTTCTAGGGTTTTGTCTCCTTTTGAAACTGTACCTGTTCTTTCAAGCGCTGAAAAGACAAGCTCTATCCTGGAATCACTTCAACAATCTTTTGAAGAATTTGCTGTCAGAATAATTTATGCAAAGGGAGTATGCCGACACTTACAGCATCTTTTCAGCTCTTTTTTTTTATTCCTCTGTAGTGACATACCAGACTAACTGGCAGACCAAAGTGTCGACTCTCAAACCTCCTGCTGATCAAAGCTAAGGAGACAGTTGGGTGTTCCACATCCGCTTCCAGGTCTGGATGTTTTGTTGAGACTGCCTGACAGCAGCTGTGCAACAATTTTAGTAAGCCTAAAGGGCAAATCCCGAGCATATACCTCAAATTACTAAATCAGTTGTGTTTGGTGTGAAATGGTGTGGATAAAACAACCACGGTTCAAGGAAAATAAATACATTACAATGCTAATCCACTGCTCTACATCATCCTTTCTCTGCAGAATAGCCATTGTGGGGTTTTTTTAAATAGTGTGATTTGATTTAAATGTGATTTAATTTAGCAAATGGAGCCAATCACATACTTGAACTTGAAAGCACCCGTCGAGTACATCTCTTTTCTGGCACAGCTGCGGTTCCAGCCCATATTGCGGCTGAGATTAATGTTGAGAACACACGGTAATGCACACACTGTTGTTCAAGGTGTTCTCTGTCACAATCGCAGGGAGGGGGAGGAATAATATATCATTAAGGCTTGTGGTTCGATACGAGACAACAGCGGTTTTGGATGAGGAGTGACTTTAACATAGAATACTAATACATCAAATGGCTCTCTACGAATGGTTCTGCTGCTGAAAGCAAAACACTGCAGAGACTGCTGATGTTTCTGCTGAATTTTAAATATTTGAATACTGCTCTCTTTCATAGCCCACTGTCTGGGCTGGATTACTTCTGAAAACACGGACTGAGCTAGAAAGCCAAGGGAGTCTCAATTATACAGAAAATTATGTTATGAACTTTAAAACTTCAAGAAGTGATCAGGGTCGCCCAAAGGCTCTCAATGCCAGTCCTCCAGGGCAAAAGTAAATGGGTCAAATATTAATGGGTATATCATTTATTCATCACTTTAATAAGAAATTAATAATTCCTGTGTGAATACTGGGTGGTTATTTTGTTCAGCAACCGTGAACGTAGTTCAAGGTTTGAAACACCACAACGTTAAGTCCCACGGGACCCTCATTCATGATTTGGAGGATAAGTGCTCTTTAACAAGAATACAAACATTGCAGGCGAATGCCCTCAAATTGGCTTCTAGTTTCATGTTATTAAGTACAACTCTGTTCGCATGCAGCAGCGGCTGCTCTGCATCGAATTAAAGACTAAACAACATTTTGAGGGTGAGAGTGTCGACCAACAGCAGTCTGGAGGAGTTCATAGGCAGATGAGGCAATGTTTTGACAGGACCCGAACCCCCTGATAACCAAGCATAACAGATCTGTCTGCTCTATTTGTCCATCTTTGCAGAGTGCATAATCCTACATGTCTCATAGCCAAACGAGCCTCACTATCAGTTTGATATATGAAACAGAATGTGACAGAGGGGGTAATGGAGCAGGCGTGTTGTCTTCATGCATTCAGGCCACATACCCGAACACTTTGACGCCACTTGCTACCCATCAGCCCCCTCTCCGCCTACACGCCATCCTGGACAAGACCTGAATCAAAGAGAGGTCAGGGTGATTGGAGATAATCTTGTGTCTTATCATGTGGACTACGATATGATGTGACACTATGGAGAAAATGAGGGCTGAAAGGGAGGAGGGGACAAAGAAGGAAGATGTAAATGGTGTTTAAACAGGAAAAGAAGCCTGTAGCTCAGTGGGAGTTCAATCCACAGGGGACAAATCTGCTCTCATGACGGATAGAGTACATTTGAAGAGGTGTGTGTGTGTGTGTGTGTGTGTGTCTGTGTGTGTGGATATTTGAGGGGCTGCACATCACAAAGCATAGCCATGCGTCATCACAGTATCTCCATTTTCAAAGCCATCCCTCTTCAGAGGAGATAAGTTTCACGCTTGCTTTTCACATTCGACCAAATTCTGCATAACTCAGCATCGGTTTAAGTCAAAGGTTTGTCTTCTAAAAGCTCTGCATCACGCTGTTTGTGGATTATTGTGTCAGCGTATATAATTAATAGAATGGAATCGTATTAGTATAAAATGAATATATAACCAACACACTGAGACATTTATTTCTTCCAGTCATAAATGCGGAATCACAGAAGCTCTTGGCAAAAAAAGAAGCCATTAATATTTAGACCTGGCAACCGCTGTGCTTAGAAAGTGAGTTCATTTCCAACATGCTAGACTTATATTTGGCAGCCGCAATAGTAAAACAATACTTGACCATAACCCCACTTGGAGAGGATCTGAAAATTGCAATATCTCTTCACCTCCCAGGTACTGCACACGTGATATGTTCAATAACATTCAAGGCCGCACTCTGTCATCTCTGCACCCAGAAGGCTAATTGCTGGGTAAACAAACAACTCCAAATGTGTTGTAATATGAGCTCAGCTCTGTGTCGAGGTGAGATTATGATGACAGTGAATCAATGGGCTTCCATAACAAGGCTCTGATTTAAATCCCTGCTGTCTAAGTGGAGCCATCACTAACCCCCCTTTATTTTTAACATGACAATGAGTGATGTAAAAGGATTAATAGCTGCCGCTGTGCTCTTTATGCTCAGACACTGCCCTGTCAGGTTGAGGTGTTTAAATTTGGGTGATGGAGATCAAACGTACGGAGAGGTTTTAGACAAGACATGGAAGCTGGCTGGCATCCATGCGTGCCAGGGATACGTTAAATTTGTTTTTTATGCATCATGTTCATGTTTTTACTAATCTTGTCACAGTTTGTGGCAAAAAAACTGGTATTTTTTTACAACATTGCTGCCAAACAGCAGACTGCTGTTCAAGGTCTATTTACTTCCTGTTTAAACCAAGAAAACCAATTATTTTTTAACAAGATGCTGAG
>JAPXVT010000006.1:23804317-23815275 GCA_029823135.1 Acanthurus reversus | reverse complement strand
ACATTTTAGCATAAATAATAATATTTCCTCACTTTAACTCTCATTACTTTGCTCAAGTTTGACTAAAAAATGTTGTCAAAGCTGCTTAAAATCATTTGACCCAATCTTACTAGATGGGTCAAATTATAAAGGTACAGTTTTTATAATGTACAGGTCCCATGTGCTCTCATGGTTAAGATTCTTGGTTCTCACTCAGGCCCAGATTCAACTCTCAGTTTCATGTCTTTCACTCAACATTCATTACGCTGTCCAACACTCTTGACTCATAGAATCTTTTTAACTAGACATCAACCCTGTACACTCAGTGCACAGTCCTATTTTGACCTCCATATAGGAATTGTTCTATAGTTGTACTCAAATGTTACATACTTCATCTTTAATGTTTAAAAACCGTTTCATATTGATAGTACATATCAACACTTAGGGTATTTCAAACTAACCAGAAAGATAGTGGTTATTTCAAACCACCAGACGAGTTTGACTTATGATTATCTCTCAGAGTATAGCCAAGTGGACTTAGGACATTCAATGTCAGACTTCATATTTACCATCAAATGTTGCCCCCAGGGCCAGAGACCGTCTCCTCTGCAAATAAATCCAACATGGCTATCCCAAGAAGATTTCCCCAAGCCTAGAGAGGTTCATGCTTTAGATTAAAAAATGTGTAATTCCATAGCCATCTGGCTCGAGAGAAGGAGTTTAAGAGCTGTGTGGAAGCCAGCCCGATGCCACATCTTGGAATGGGCTATTGCTTTCCAAATGGCTCTGGGCTGTGTCCCCTTCCATGTATTTGTGCAATATCATTAGCTTGTTTTCAGTCTGCGCTCCCTGCTTCCCAAAGTTTAAAAAGTAATCTTTTCTGAGAGCATGAATGTTTTTTGATAAGGAATCTAAACTGGGTCAAGGACTCAGAGTAAAGTCATTGAACAGTAATTAAAGTAGCAGCCCGATGCTACAGTTCAAACTGTCTCCACCACGAGCTTTGAGATAGAAATCCATTCAAGGATTTGGAGAGCCATTGTTTCTCTTTCCTCATGAGTAAAATCATTTTCTTGCTTTTTTTCTGGGAAGCTGAGTCTGTAATTAAGAAAGCTGAGTTATTATCAAGTCACTGGAGGGACTGGAGAAGTGAAGCCTTTTCACCTAAAATGTGCAAAGTCTACTGTTTCAAATGAGTGGCAACAAACAGATTCTACCTGAAAACAATGTGAAAGAAGACGGCATTTCCGGTGCAGAACAAATTATTCATACTTCCACATATTCAAGATAAAGGGCATCAAGCCTGTTATTTTTACATGTCATGGGGTTACATTTAACTACCAGACTGAGCTAATTAAAAGGATGTTTCTGTGGTAATAATCATTTGGGTTGTGTCAAAAACCTGAAGGTACAGGTCATAAAGGTTGAATTATAAAGTCAGTGGGGGGTGGGATGAGGTGGGTTCAGTCCTACTCACTCGACAGCACAGTGCATATAAAATTGTACGCACGCTTTGCACAATGGCAGTATCGTAGCCTATGAGATTTAACCGAGGCATGATCATTGCATTGCTACTGTACGTACATATTTTATGATGCGGTGAGAAACTTAAAGGACCATACCAGTCTGCTTTTGACTCGTCACCATTAGCAGAGATCGTCTCTATCCTCTACAAAAGTTGTTCTTAAAATCCGACCATGTGTTTACTTTAGTAGATCTCAGACTGAATTTTTAAAACCCATTCACTTCCATTCATGTTGAAGCAGGCTATGGAAACACTATAGGACATGTGAAAGTTGCTAGGTATAGGTAATTCAATCTTCTAAAGAGAACATCTGCGTTTATTTGGACAAAAATCGTTGAGCAAGAGAGAGAGAGAGAGGGGGGAGCCTTTGAGACCAAAGTCATTATGCCTGGTCAAATTTTTCCTTCCTAGCTCGAATATTAGCGTGAAGAAGGATTTTGACACAGACGTCCTTTTTAACTGATGTTGTCACACATTTTCAGCTACTTTCTGTAACATTTATTTAATATGGACAAAATGTAAACAAACAGGAAGTTTCATGGATAAAACTATTCCGAGAAAAATGTACGGGGTTTGTGTAATCTATGTAGCCGATGTTGATAAAAGACAATGACATGTTGCAATATTAACTCTTGCAAAGAGTGCGTGGTTGTGGTCATGCAGTTATGTTACATTTACAACAGCTGCAACAGTTTCCTGGAAAGCAATAAAATAGTCTATCAGAGTCAGTTTGACCATAACATATTCTATCAGTAGCTTAATTTTGTTGGGTTCTCGTGTAAATCATTTCATATCATATCACATATAAATCATAATAAACTTGCTGAAACACTCTTCATAATGTAGTTTGTATCTGGATGCAACCACTGTGAAGAAGTTCTGAAAGTCAGGAAAAGAGAAAATAAACAGAGACACGTGCAGATGTGGAAAACAATATGTGAACTAATATTCTCACCAACGGGACCACCATTGCCTTGTGCGATTCATAATCCCTCTCTGTAAGAAGATGATATTTGGCAGCCACCTCCATCTACTGTAACATTGTGCCTGTGGTCTTTTTGTTTCTTTAGGAGAGCCTCTGGCTGAGCATTTGAAGTTTTTAATCAGGCGTTCCAGAGACTAAGGTCACCTTTCACTACCCCTCTCCCCCCTCGCACTCTTTTATTTGCTCTTGCTTAGTTCTGGCAACCCCACTATTTCACACACTATTAAAAGAAATCTGCTAATGCAAGGAGCAGGGTCCTTGGCTCATGGAACGGAAAATGATGGCATTTCTGAATTCTGTCTCTCTAAAAAGACCCTAGGCGTCTTGTGCAGGGTTTATGACCCTAAGATTAGTCACTTTTTGGGGCTGGATGTACTGCCTCAGGCTATTTCTGCCAGAAACTGATTTTCATATTGATGTGCGACGTTGAGCCCTCTCCAGTCCACATATTGGCTCATGCATCACCTGGACTCCGGAGCTGTCAAGCCTCAGTGATAGCAAGTGAAGCAGACAATTCCTCCGTTAATAAATAAACAAGTGAGACACTGCAAGTACATATTATATTCCTAAGGCTCGAGGCATCCAGCTACGTGCCGCACATTTCATTACCATTAACATTGCATGATGTTCAATCTCAATTTTGTCCTGATTTCCGTTTGCAAAGCATAATCATGACATTTTTATGAATTACTTGCACACTATCAACAATGCTAATGAATAACTATACAGTACACACATTTTAGGCTGTATTTATTTCCCCAGGACACATTTATTTCTTTGTTTTGGGTTTTTAATCATCAGAAAATTGAATTAAAATAGATTTAAAAAAACAGAAAGAAGCTATTAAACCCCTGCCTACACTTTTATTGTAAGTCTTACTCTGTTCACATTTATGTTTAAGTCCCTTGTGAATGGACAAACTACTGACACAAGGTAAAAAATCATGCAACATACTTCCCAGTACTGGCATTTTCACCCTTGTCGGTGAAAAAAAGAGCAGTTGGGGAATTACATGGAGCAGAGCTTTGCATGTATTACACAGTATAAGACTAAGGAGAGATTATCCAAGGCCAGATGTGTCTCTCTCCAAGGAAAAAACACGCTGTCCGCTAAGAAGCAGCCATATCCCGCCTCTGGGAAGCGTCAAGCAGCAGGGCGTCGGCGGTCGGCTGTCTGGAGCATCACGGCGGCTGTCTCTGAACACGCAAGATTTCAGGTTTAGGAAGCCAGTCGCCTTTTAATGTTTCCGACGTATCATCCATCATACTTAAACAAACATTTAGCGAGTTGACTGATTGACTGTAATGCAGCATTAGCCTCTGTTTGCTCAGAGGCAAATGTCAAGGCTGTTTATGCATTTCCAAGAGGAGGAAATGCAGAGTTCAAATTTGCCTGTGAAGAGACCGAGAATATAAACACAAGAGATCACTGCAGAACAAAATGGATATATCACTCTTTATTTCTAATATCATCACAGCCGCTTGTTCTTGCGGCGTAATTGTGAGGAAAAAAAATGTTCTTTGAGAAGCATCCCAAGGCAACGACACCCTGTAGTTCATGAGCTATGACTCCAGAGCAAAGAAACCAGCGTGCTTCTCTCGCTACAGATTGCGTTTTATTGAACCGGGGCTTGTCAGCATTTTTTGGTGAGCTGGTAAAATATAATTGTGTCATCCTTTATAAAGCAGTGTTGGGGTGACAGCACGCACAGAAGCTTCATTACTCTGCTTTTTATTGGGGTGTGAAGAAGGGACATTCTCCTGGTGATGAATAACGTCTCTCTCGCATGAAGTCAAGGTAAAACACACTCACAGCGGTGGTGTGCTCCACTGCATGTACATGGATCATTTAAAATGAAATCAATTCAACTGAAGAATTAGAGCTGGTTGCCATAATGGTTTTTATCTGACACCCATCAATACCTGCATTGATTTGCTGGTAGAATCGAACCTTATGAGAACTGAGAGGAAAAAAAATGCTACACACACAAATATCTGAGCAACGCTGCAACAAATGTAGCAAGATGTGACATCCGTTAATCCATCATAGTTTTATGCTGTTCCAGATGCAGGGAAACCCAGCTTAAGTGTTGTGAATGTTCAGTAACACCGTGGAACTTTAAATCCCATCATGTTTTCATAATAACACATCTGACATACGCAGATGTTCATAACTTGGATGCTTGCTTTTATATGCAGCGAACTGTCTCCTGTGCATGAATTTAATCATTAATTCAAACTGCAATCATTTCAAACAGTTCTGAAAGAAATAACTGTGCAAAGAACATTATAAAATACCATCTTTTGAGTTTTACATTGATTCTCACAAGTCATCGGTGCCCAAATCTCTATTAGAGGTAAGCTAGCTTCAGAGTGACTCACACCTCCTAAAAGAGACAACAAACACCCCCATTCACCTGCACTGTGAGTAATCAAAATAAACAACCCTCTTTATTGTGTTCAGATTCTCACTTGGGCAGTAAGTGCCTTTTCTCATGGATGGAAAACAGAAGCATTTGAAAATTTAGCAGAACATTTCATTAGAATGGGTTTAGTTGGGAACACCGGCAAGGCAAAATAAAACGGAAGGACCCGGGGATCCTGATTGTAAGTTATTAAGACAGAGGGGTTGCTCCAGGGACCCACACTTTAAATAGAGCTCCAAAGTTTCCAACTTCATTTCCTATGCACAATCAAGCCCACACCCCTGAGAGGGAGGATATTTAAGATCCAATGAATGGATGTGAGCCAGAAACGGCATTTAATAAAAGCACAAGACGAGATACTAGTTGATTAATGCACAGAAGAATAATAAAGCCATTGCAGATCTGCAGGGAAATGTAAGGTCTTATTTTCTTTTTCTCATGACAGGGATTAAGTACAAATATCCCCGCCACTGGTATTAACTTCTGGCAGGACTGCTCTGTGTCATGATCAGTTTTTAGAGCAAGTGTTGTATCTGTTCACTAACATAGCTGCAGGAGAAACAGTCTTATCCTTGGTGATAACTGCAATAAAAAACAGAGCAGGTATCTTCTGTAGGGTGCAACAGATTTTTAAAGGCCTTTATTGATACACTATAACCAACGTTAGTCACCAGTAATCTTCAGTATTTTATTCTATGCCAGGATGACGGGTTTGGAAAGATTTTCCTCTGCAATAACATTGCTAAACCTCCTAACATGAATTTATTTATTTTCTTTTGATTTCAAGCTGGTTAAATTCTTGTTGCAGCTCTTAAAAGCAGATTGACTCAAATGTGCAATGCAGTGATTAACTCAGATAGACAGTAATATTAAAGGGAAATTTTCTTTGTCCTTTTATTTTCTATTTCCATAATGATGAACACTGTTATTTTTTATAGAGAGGAAGCTCAGTCACACAGGTGAGAGTGAAATCTGTATTTCAAACAAATAACTCTTGAATTGCTGATAACCAATACATTATTCTAACCTTAGTAAACTGAGCAAAAACTACATGAGCAAAACAGCTGACATTGAAAAAGGCTCTTTTGTTGTTTCTTCCACATCTCACAACAGTAAGTGACAAGCAAAGCCCAAAACACTGCACCATATGAGGGGAATTGGGGTGTTTAGTGAGGTTAAACGTCACTGAATGTAATTAAGGAGGATCTCGCCCTCAGGAACTCTCTCAGTTGACAAAGTGAACAAGTGACAGTGAGAGTCACTGTCACTTTTATCAAATGAGCAAAATATGAGCTTAAAAGAGCATGGCTTAGAGTCAGTATCAAGTTGTTTCTCCAAACTGTTATCACCGTTTGTCAGGCACATATATAATTTTTTAGAAGTAGCCTATTTTTCACATTAACTCTTCCTCTTGACAGGAGAACTTTCATACTTGCAGCTGAAAAAAACAAAAAAAACAAAAGGCCCAAACTGTAATGTATAATTTGAGTTCATGAAATGTGTTGTGTTATCTGTAATTGATCGAGATTACGAGCAGAAGGGGTCAATTAGCGGCGTTTTACGGCTGCAATATGTGGCACGTAGGATAAATATGGTGGCATCGCTTATCTGTGGCAATTCTGCACATTCACACCCACAGGAGCAGTCCTGAAAATCTGACTGTAAGGCCTCGAATCGCTAGATTAATGAGACAGACAAAGGTAAACTTGATTAGAGCGGAGTCACTTCATTGCAGCCTTTCTGATTTGTGGCTAATCGCCTTGATGTGAGCCTGTGAGGCTGTAGGATCACATCCATGCAGCACAATTCAGACCCTCTGACAGGAAAAGACGGAAACCCACAACAGGAATTTCCACCGCGTCTTACTCTTGTGATTTAATTGATGAAAGATGGAATTTTAAAAGGGAAAAAAAATCCTGAGCATCGTCAATCAAACAGCCTCTTTCTGCCTGACTCAGACCTGTGGAGAACAGCTGCTATATAACAGCAGCTGCTAAACAGGACTAATTCAGCAGAATGAAATACGCCGCAGAGGCCAGCCATTTACAGGACTCCTATCAGAGCTATATTTCACTTCCCGGCCGCAGCCTCTGCCCATTAAAGTGCGTGTGATGTATTTTAGGGCCGTTGCATGTCCTGCTCTGGTCTCAGAGAGGTCTGCATGCTGACATGATGGCTGATAGAAGAAGCCTCTGGTCTGATACGGGCTCTACAAACAGAGGAGCCCGAGCAGAGACGCTGTATTAAAGACGACAGACATGAAAAGAGCCAATTTGGCCGAACAGAGAGATTAAAAACATTCAAGTAGGACGCTGCAGTTGTATCATAAATACACAGATGGCCACATTTCTGCTTTAATCCCTGTTTATTCCCTCAAGTTGATGTTATTGGTGGTTATTTGTTTTAACCCTTTGATGCACAAGCTATGCAAACCCCCTCTGATGCAGAACATGTGTGTCATTTCATGCATGGCTGAGTGTTTCTCTGCTACATCTGTATCAATCAGTCTCTATCAATTTATTTATTTACTATTCATTAAAAATATCTATTTTTTGATTGTCACAAATGATTATTTTATATCTTTCCTGTCTTAATTTATTGCTACATCATGTTTTGTCCCCCAAAATGCCCATGTTTGCATGTTCTGGTAATAAAAAGAGAAGCAATTTCAAAGATGAAGGCAGCAGATACGTGTGAAATAAAATTATTTCAGTCATTTAAACTTTCATCTTGTTCTTAGATTTATAAGACATATCAACATAGAGAAGCATCAACATCTATTCAGTGTCATTCCAGTAGCTGTGAAGTTACCTTCAACAAAATTCCTGCTTTTAATTAATATTGGTAATGATGTGAATGACTGAGAAGTTAGTTGGTGTCAAGATGTAAATGATGTGTTAAGTGCTGCAAAGAATGTTTTTAGAGGCATGTGTGACTTTTATTTTGTGTTGAAATGGGGTAGATGTTCATTTTTGGAAACCAGACCTTGATTTCCTTCATTTTCTTAAGGGTTTAAGGCCAGACACTCGGGTGGAAAGGGTAAAAACTTTTGCTAATATATATATCAACATGAAACTTCTCCACTTATTTCTTATATTGAAAAACACTTTCTGTACGACAAGTTTTCCAATAATTTAAGTTTACCTATACAAATAAACAACAATTCATTTGGATAGTCTGCCTATAGATACAATTGTTATAGAGTATTTGTAACATTTCAACAACATATCAGTTGACATTTAACTATGTAACTGTTTCACTTAACCGTAACCATTTTATTAATCTCTGCTGAACATCAAAGGTTCAACAACATTCAACTAATATTCAACACATAATACATTAATCAACTGATCTGTTGTTGAAATGTTACAAATACTAAACTATTTGCAGGTGGACTATCCAAATAAAGTGCAACCAAATGAAATATGCACTAATTTGCGTAAAATTCCAATAAAGAAATGTCAGCCAAAAATACCTAAATGTGGTTTTTTTTTTTTCCCCTTTCCTTCCAGCAGACTGAAAAATGACACAGTGTGGAAGCAAAATAGGTGTGCATTAAAAGCAGTTTGTTTTTTTTTAACCTGAAGTGTTCCCCTTCAACCACGGCTTGCCTTAAGTCAGGTATCTTCCAGAGGGGGACAAAGTCATTGTTTTGCAAGTCACAAGCAAGTCTCAAGTCTTTGTTCTCAAGTCCCAGGTCAAGTCCCAAGTCCCAGTTTTCATTTCCAGTCCTAGCAGTTTCTATTTTACAGTCCTAGCAAGTCTTTAAGTCCAGTCTATCAAAATTTCACAGATTTTGAATGCTTTCTAAAAATTTATTTAAGACAAGAGGACAAGGCAACCCACTTCTTCATGGTATAACTCTTTAAATTGATCGGCTGTCGTTGGATGCTAAAAACAAAGTGAATTTTTGGGTAAAAAGTGTCGATTTTCTGTGAATAACAAGCGCTAACTTTAGTTGATTCAGAAATGAAGGAAAAAAACATTGATTCGTGGCAAACTTTTAAAATAAAATACATTTAAATCTCAAGTATTTTCAAGTCAAAAGGCTCAAATCCGAGTGAAATCAGGAGATATTGCTGTTAAAGACCAAGTCGAGTTCTAAGTCTCTCATGACTTTAAATTGAGTCTAAAGTCATCAAAATTGTGACTCAAGTCCAAGTCATGTGACTCGAGTCCACACCTCTGGTCTTCTCTGCACTGCGCCTCAGCACTGACAGGCAACAGATCGACACGATACACCCAGCTTTAGATGCACAAACACAGAGAAAACTGCACATAAAGTACTTGTGTAGCAAATTGTATTTTTTGTTGTTGTTGTGTGAAACAAAACCAAACTGAGGTAAACTCAGGTCAAGACAAAGAAATAAAAATAATAACCACACTTTGAGCACATGGCTTGTTTCCTCATTACACGAAAAATGAGTTAAAGTACACTGATGAGCTCTAAGAGCCAGAGGCAGCAGGTTCAGCTCTGATAACTGGCCAGATGGACTGAAGGAAGCTGCTTTCTTTTCACCTGGACGCTCCTCTCAGCCAACAGTGGCAGAGAAGCATTTATGGATTCAGTAATTCATGCTCAGACTGCTTTATTTCACAGCATCGCCTCCACACCACAAAGCTGACGACGTTTACCATAAAACATAAATGCGGCTCAAACACATGCAGAGACACGCCTTGTCATTTTGTCATCAGCTAATAAGCAATCGGCAGACAGTAAACAAAAACAACATGCAGCTAATAATGTAACAATATCCAGCTGTTCGGCATTGCCAAGTATAATCAATCATTTCGGAAACAAGGAGATCTGTGAACATTTCATCACATTTATCTCACGGAGACTTCCTCCTATGATAAGACACCAACTGGCGTGTGAAGTAAATAGTTCTTGAAGAGCATTAGCGGCAAACAGTGTCTTGAGGTTGATTATCTCGGTGACTAATGCTCTGTCACTCTGTGGTATGAGAGGGCCCAGCGAGGACCCCCGGTAATGGAGGCTGAGCAGGTGCTGAGAGCCCCCTGACATCAGGGGGGAGTGCACTGACAAGAATTTCTGATGAATTTCAATTACTGATCTATTAAAGCTAATGAGGTAAATGAGCAGCCAGAATACATTTGCTAGATATCTTGAGACAAGACCTCGACGGTTTGACGTGCTTCTAGCCACATGCAGCCGCAGCAGACACAGTGTGTGATGCTACAACAGTGTCTGTGTTAGCCTGCTGAGCTGGAGCTGAATGTACAGGAGGTAAATGACAAATGGCACCAAAGAAAGTATTTTCCACACATTATACTACTGTTTTTGATTGTGTTAAAGAAAAGTTTGGGTTCTCTTGGCTGACATGTCATCTCTGAATATAAGACCAGGGTGCCATCTACTGGAGTAACTGCAACCAAGCACAGATGCAGGATGAACTGTATTCTCAGACATGTAGCACCATCTGCTGGCGCTAGGGTGAACTGCAGGGGGATGCACAAGGCTTAAAAGTGTGTTCTTTTTTATTTCTTATCCATAGTTCCCTCTGATTACTGAACATCTGCAACATACTTTTGCCTATACACTTAAAGAATTTTTAAAAAGTGGGTGAAAACAGCAGAGAGCAAAAGATAATTTTACTCAAGGAAACTTCAGTAGTCCACACTTTGAAACAGTCATCCGATGGGAGCTTAATATGTATCAGGAACCAAGTTTAAACCAGGAATAACAGGTTTTATTTGCTACTCTGGGACATAACTAAAAAGCACCAACAGAACTGATCCATTTAAATCCCTGCTCAACCAAGTGTCTCCTCACTTAGTGAATATGACTCTGTCTAAATTGTGGCAGAAATGAGAGGAAACACCAAATCACTCTGGCCACCTGAGCAGGAGAAGCAGGGGGAGGGGGAAGTGATAAATACGGTCACACCTGTGAGCTGGAGGTGAACAAAAGGCAAAGCACATGGGAACTCAGTGTGAGGAGTGAGAGTGATACTGGAGGAGACGATCAGAACTAAAATCCTATTATTAAAGACGGTACTGACACCAACTGGAAAAAGAAAGAT
>JAPXVT010000006.1:23690753-23702598 GCA_029823135.1 Acanthurus reversus | reverse complement strand
AGAGAGACTCGCAGCTACAAGTGTTGTGAGTTTTTCTGCTCTCTTCAAGTCATTGCCTAGACTCAGCACCTGGTTAGTAGATGTGTGTGTGTGTTTACCCTGTCACTGCAGTGTTTGTATTCATGCCAACTGGCTAAAAGGGGGCGTGGCAATGGGAGTGGCCCATTGCAAAAAAGTGCATAACTAAGTTGCACAAGGTTTAGTGGAAAGGTTGGTCATGAGCCAAAGGACAGCTAACTATCTGTTCGGGCAAACTGGCAAGAGGGGGCGTGGTAGTGGGAGTGGCCTGTAACAAAAAGGTGTGTAACTTCTAAATAGATTTATGTAACACAACCAAACTTTGTAGAAACATACATGTGCGCTTTCATTAGTCATGGCTTGGCCTGTCCCTACACTTTAGCCCCGCCCCCTATTGTAACTCATCAACCATTTGTCGTAAACTGCTGGTTGCAGCCATTGTGAATTTCGTGCTTGTTTTTTTCCAAAAATGGACTGGACTCTATGCTCTTTCTGTGTCTGACTTCCTGTCTGTTTGGTTTATCTCATACACATGCTAAAACGGTGCCTTTTGCATCCTTTGAGACACCAAGGGGTGCAATAGAGCTTTTCTTTTTGTCTTTTGTTCTGTGACCTTATTTTCATTTGTAATTTACAGACTATTAGATGTTAACTCTCTCAGCGTCGGACAATCCCAGATTCCTTAGCTGGGAAGCACAAATTCATCATTTTATAAAAAACGTTGACTGGAGCTGGCAAACTCTTCTTTGAGCCCAAACTGTCTTATAGTTTTTTTAAAAACTTTTTTTTAATGTTGCTGCTTGAGTCAGTCCACACACGTCTGTATGTATTGAGTGTAACAAGGCTGATTGTCTCCTTTAATTTGATGCTGTGATGTGCCTGTGGTCATCAGACTTATTGCCTTCATTAAGAAACCAGCGTTGTGATGAGATCAAGACAAAACAAACCAAAAAGTTCATCTTGTTACAATCTGTGGACAAATTGCCGCTGTCTTTTATGTTTCTATCACTTGCTTGTTAAAGGGGTAGTTCTGAGAGGGCTATTAGGTCTCCTTAAAAAAAAAAGAAAATAGATGGAAGCACAAAGTCCAAAATGGTGACACTGCACAAGTGTAGATAATGAAATAGATCAGCAAAGAAAGGAAACACTTGCCTCTTGTTTCTAAACCCTTTCCACAGGTTTCTCCTGATGCGGACAGTCCACGTCGGACAGAATCTGGAACCAGAGTGCAGCTGTGCCACTTGTGTATCATCCACCTACATGGAAGCATGAAGACCAAAAGGCTTTGGAAACACAGTGTCTCTACTTGCAATATTGAGTATTAATTGTGGAATGTTGGTAAATAGTAATCTTGACTTTGAAGGTACATTAACACTGAGATCTCTATTGGTTCTATGTGTTTGTTTTTCTTGCTTTATACATAAAATTTTACAACAAAATTACATGTGACACAATACAAACTTTGCACTTTTTATTTTATAATGAGAGTACAGTGTATGAAATTGGTCATAATTGCATTATTAAAAGTTTTATATGCACAATTTTAACACCATGAACAGTGCAATTACTCAGTCAGTGTGGATGTGCTTCAAAATAACTGTAACCCATCATAACGATTGATAAATTATTGAACCTCATATGGGAGCATCATTAGACTAAATCACTTAATACTGATAAAAATATAAATTTATATTATATTAGTCCTGTATGCCTACAAGATCAGTGCACTTATGTCAGTTATATATAGATACCTTTTACATACCTCTAAAGTGTCGCATGCTAGATTAAACACTGAATATAAATGGTAGTTTCTTAAAGTAACACTTCAGCAGACCTCGTTATGCTGAGCTAAAAAGTTCTGTGTTAACCACGCTCACCAGCCAACAACTGCCAGGTGTTCCAACCGCTGTATCGTCCGACAAATATCCATTGTTCCGACAGCCCGATATTCCGACAACAGGAAAACCTTTGCTCCAACACCAGTCTCTTTCAACCACAGCTGTCTCATTTCATTTCACTATAGGCTACAGCCTATGATTTGCTTCTATGTTAGCTATCATATTTCATGTTCTTGTTTCTTTTGATTAATTTATTCTATACCATTAGAGTCTATTATTTTTCTATTTTCTTTTTCCATCATGGTTAATGGTAGGATTAAATTACAGGGAAAGGATGCAACACTCTGGATATTTCACGCCACAGGTGAGGACAAGGCACACTGAGCGCTGAAGAGGCACAACAGTTACCAAGGACGACCCTGACCCAGAACGGGGCGAAGACTGGTGAGTGTATTGTCAGACCAGTGGGGCATCAGAGGAATTGGTTTTGTGTTGTCACAGTAATGGGCTGTTGGACCAATGGGATGCAGGATTAATGGTGCATTTGTCGGTATACTGAGTAGTTCGAGTAATGAAGTGTTGGAACAGCTAGTGAAAATGCTGTCAGCCTGTCGTGTCAGATTTTTGTTTAAATTACACCAATACCGACATGCTGCAGTTTATCATTTGGGTGTGGCTTATCACTGTAATGGCAAAAACTATTAACAATGTTCTCTCAACATAATCAGAGATGTTATATTGTGGTCTCGCTGAATTCAAACTGCTTCAATATGTTGGCTCTATTTTTATGAAATGTTGCTCTTTTCTGGCAGCAAAGTAATTTGTTTCACTGAGCACAAAAATTCAGCTTATTTACAACAATATTACACTGTATGCAGCATGAAAGTATGTCATATTTAAAGAATGTGCAGACGTCGCAAGTATTCACAACATTAATGCACCCTTGTGACACTGACTCAGTTCATTTTTTTCCACAGTGTGCCATTACACAGCACTTAAATGTAGGTAACTTACTCTTGATAAAGAAAGGTCAGGTATCAGTAATGTTTTTACCTATAGACTGGACATATAGGAACGGAGTCACACTCTCTCTCTTCATACAGGGTGTCTGGACACTCTTGACCTCCATTAGCCGGCCTCTGAATGATGGTCCTGGATCGAGACTGTGTGGCGGCAGTCGCATTATCTGTTGAACATGAAACACAATCCTCACAAAAAGGAAGCGGGCAGTGCCAGATTAGTTGCACAGCTGAACTTAAGTGGATGATTTGCAGAAGGACGAGGAAGTAAAACAATACTGGAACAGATGCCTGACATGTAGTCCGGAACACTGAATACTTGGAGAAACAGTATCAGCAGTGCATTATAACATCTTGCACAAATGGCTTAAAAACACAAATGGTCCCAAAGATGTCCTCCACCTCACTGCAATCTGTTTTTGGACACTGCACACCAGAGTGGCTTCATTTGGCTCACACACTGTGGCTCATTACACAGCACTAATTACTAAACATTCAAAATGGTGCAATTAAGAAAGTGATTACATCATCAGCGGACCCAATGGACTACAGAATATTTACAGAGACAAGATGCCCGCTAACTTCTTCATAAACAATTACTTATTTTTTGATTTCCAAGATAGTTACAGTACACATAATGAAAGCCATTAAATATCCATTTTCCTCTTGATGTGTTGGCTTAATGTAATGGACAGTTAACACTGTCATTTACATTCAATAGTCAGGTGTCTAGTGTGGTTCGTTCTTGCTTCCACCAACTCAGACTGATTTCCAAAATAAAATCTTATTTGTCAACTGCTAACCTTGAAAAATGAGCCACGCTTTTATCTTTTCTCATTCAGACTACTGCAACTCCCTGTATTCAGGACTGAGCCAGAAGTCAATATCCAACTTTTTCAAAACACTGCTGCCAGGCTCCTAACAAACTCCAGGAGACGGGAGCATATCAATCCAATTCTTGCATCTCTCCGCTGGTTGCCAGTGAGTTTTAGAATAGATTCTAAAATCTTAATGATGACAGTAAGGCTCCCCACTACCTAAATGACATGTTGATTCCCTATGAGCCACCACTTAACCTGAGATCTTCGAGTGGGGTGTCCTAGTTATTCCACCCACCCGTTTTGTCACTAGAGGGGACCGGGCTTTCTTGGTCCGTGCCCCCAAGTTGAGGAACTCCCTGCCTGCTCATCTTAGGCAAGCGAACTCCGTAGAAGCTTTTAAGTCTCTTCTTAAAACTCACTTTTACAAAATAGTCTTTCAGCAACTGCTCCCATAGTAGTCTTTTACTCATTTTTAACGTTATTTTAATGTTGTTGTTTTATTTTTCCAGATGCTGTTGTTTTTATTTTATGTTTTGTTGCCCTCTTTTAATGTTTTAACTGTTGTTATGTTTTATCTTATTTTATGGAAGGCACTTTGTAACTTTGTGTAGAAAAGTGCTATACAAATAAAAGTTATTATTATTATCATTATTATTATTTACAATTAAATATGATCACTGAATACATTAGATATATCAAGAGGGAGCACACTTTAATTTCAAATCTCTTGTCTCTGATGACGTAAACTTATATATTCTGCCTCACACCTTATGAAGCTCTCCTCATACCTCTTAAAACTCTATCTACTCTATGTAGATAGAGTTTCAAAGTATGAATTAACAAATCATTGGTTTATGGTATTTTTCACAAAATGCAAGTTTAAAAAAAAAGTGCTTTTTTTGTCTGACCAACAGTCCGAAATCTAGAGATGTTTCAATATAATTTTTTCCTTCCTAATACCAATTCTGATTCCCAAACCTGCATAATGGTTGATACTGAGTACCGATGTGATACCACCAAATAGAAAGTTACAATTTCTTTAAACGTAGGGAGTAATCATAATTTAGTATAACAAAAGGATGTAAATAAAAGACTAGTCAAGTCAATTTTGTTAATATAGCGTCAAATCACAACAAAATTGTCTCAAGATACTTCACATATAGAGGAGGTCTAGACCACACTCTGTGATAAAAATATTTCAAGCTTTTTGGACCCAACAAATGAGAGCAATTCACCCACTATAAAACAGCGGTGCAAAAGGAACTTCAAAAATCTAGGAGATCTTAAATCTAATACATAGATGAATCTATATATAATAATATAGATTATAATATAGTGTATAATATAATATAATATAATATAAATCTAATATCTAATCTAAAATCTAGAAAAATCTAATTCATTACACATCGCCTTTCTACTGGAACTTTCCATTGTAAAGTATTGTTAAACTGCTAACTTTCTGTTCTTCTTCACCACTTTAAAAAGTGTAGTTGAAGGGGGCAGCGCAGCACAACTTTCTGTGTATTGCTGGAGGGCAGCAAAGAAGAATTGATTCCAGGTATGTAATATCAGTCAGAGCTAACTGGCAGGTACCTAGGTACCATTTAGCAGCTAATAATGTTTTTGGTAGTATCAGAGGCATATTCCAATACTTGTATCGGTATCAGGACATCTCTACCAAAATCCCAGAGAAATCAATTTTATCATAAAAAACACACACACACGCACACAAATACAAAAAATAATATTGAAGATGCTGACTCTGGTAAAGATTTGTTATTTTTGCTTGAAAAATGAAGAAAAAGATTAATCCATTCAAAAAAATTGCTGAATATTGAATTTTTGTTGATTGACTCACTGATTGCTGGTGACCATTACGGCTCTGATATTAGCCCGATTAAAACAATCCTGATAACTTCCTCAACATTTCTGTCTTGCTTTACGTATCAGTCTGGACTTCCAGCCGCTGAAAACAATTTTGAAAATTCAGAATATGTATGACCAATCAGGGACTGTCCTGAAGTAGTTGACAACATAACCAGCCAATCATGGAGCGCGCTGCTTGTTAAACAGGAATGGCGGCTCCCAAAGCAAAGAGGTCAACGTTTACAGAGTAAACACATCATGATAAATGCAGCTTTTGAAGGAACAGTCTCAGTAACAACAGTCTTAAAGGAAAAGATGTTTTGCGGTACTTTCCCGGCAAAAACCGATCTTCATGGTTGTTTCTCTACTCGTTGCCCTAACGTAGGATCAGATACGAGATTCTTAAAAGTTGATCATCACAGCCGTGCAGATCAGTGTTCACAACGCTTCAGACAAACAAGGATGCTGCCAGCTGCAATCCGGCAGTCACTCTGGGTGAGTACTCCCTTCCACTAACCACCTACTAACATTGTTTCCAGGGGTTGGAAGTCTGGACTGATACATAGCACAACGCAGAAATGTTGAGGTCAAATGATTAGGATGGTTTTAACTTAACAAAAATGTTGCTATTTTACAAAACCTCCACCACCAGTATACAGAAACAGGAATAGGAGGTTTTCTGCACCAGAATATCTAACCAATTTTCAAAGGTTGAGCAGCTATAAGACAAGCTTTAAACTGAGTTCATAGAAATTCATGAGAGGAGCTACCTGGTAAACAAGTTGATGGGCAGGCTGTCCACTCACTGAAAGGCGTCACAATGCAGTCTTTTTTGCAGGGAAGCAAACAGGGCCGGACGGTTTCTGGACGAGCAGCGTCTGAACACCTGAACATACAGACAAACAGTGGTCTTAAATTCTCGTCATCCCCCAGGCGATGAATGATAAACGTCTCACCGGTAACAGGACATTGCAGTGAAAAAACTGCCCTGTCCTTGGCATCACACATCTCTCGGCAGAAAACATGATTGATTACACGTCCTCCTGCCTGCACGCTCACGCAAAAGGTGCACAAATATAAACATTTGCAGTTTTGTCACACAGTCAGTTGCTTTCCAGGGTACCAATATTGCTCCTTGAAAAGACAAATCATCCCACCATTCAAGTGCAAAATGCTGCCTCTGTTTTAAAGTTCATAATAAATTGTGTGTTTTAAAAACCCAATTATCTTACAGATGCACAAATAAAAATGGTTTTATATCAACAATAGATCAAATATACTATGTGTAATGTGGAAATGGTGGCCCTCCAGCTCTGTGGAGCCTTTTAGTTTGATTTGGATTTGCATTCTGCAACTTCATGCACATTAACCTCCTCAGCCACTGAGGGATTCAGTGCACCAATCAACATTCCTCGTTGTCACACAAAATTTTTCCCGATAGTATTAATTGTGAACTATTACAATATTTTTTTCAGTTTGAATTATACACAGGTGATTTATTTGCTTACGCAAATCAACTTCTTGATAATCAACTAAGAATTACTTGGGTTCATTTTTACTTAATAACAATCCTTCATATAATTACTTAATGGTACTTGTGTTTTTATAATGATGTCTCTGTGACAAATACAAACCACTGCTGGTTTATGTTCAGAAACAAGCTTTCTGTGGCTGAATGAAGCACATTAATGTACCGAACACTTTTCCAAAGGCTTTACATTTAGTGATAACGTTTAATCACTGCAGACTATAAAAGGTGCAAACGATGCAATGCACCAAGGCCCAACAGCTTTCAGGGGCCCATGAAGGATGGTGATTATTGCTGGTGGAATATTATAGGTCATGTGGACCGTGTCGCCTAGAGGCAACTGTTCGACAGCAACATTAAAAACTACTTTAACATTAAAGTGTTGGCTATACACACCACTCACTCCTTGTGTATTGTGCTGACCATTCTGTATGTTTTCTACGTCTCTCTGTGTGAGTGTGCATGAGCTTGTGCTTGTAAGAGGACCCATGAAAAAGATTTGCACTGTGGCCAGTCATAATTATGCTAAGCTGAGTTTAGACAACAAGAGCACTTTGTTCAAGTGAAACTCTTTTGGCTTAACTGTGTCATTATGATGTATACCCTGATTAAACGATGTAATAGTGGTTGAAAAATGGCACCAATCACTGCTAAATTGGTCTCCAATAAGCCCTGTTTTTACCATGGCATTTTCTTTGCCAGCGGGACGAGGGTTTTGCAGAAAAATGAAAAATCAGTGACTCTCTTTGTACTTACTGTACTAATGCTCCAGTCTATGTTGAGCTCTTTAGTGACAGGTGACATTGGTGTGAGCTGATTAGCTGTTTGTGCCTTACGCTCTGACTCGCCTCTGCAGCCGACAGAGTGTCTGCAAGCCACACTGTCAGCTGGTTCAAGCTCGAGCTGAGACGGAGCAGTTTACTCCGCTACAACTTTCCCTGTAAGTGTTTCGTCTCAGTTTGAACTGAACTTAAAAGAGAACCAAGTGCTGTCATTGCCGAAACATAAAGCCGGATAATTCTGCAGTCACTATACTGTATCACAAGATTGTGTATTTGCATGAAAGCAAATAAAATATGCTGTTTGTGAGCATTTTACTGATGAATGATGAATTAAATGAATATTTGTTTCTTTCAAGGTATGTTAATCAACATCTCCACATTACGTGTATAGAAATACAGTATAAAGTAATGTGCTCAACATCATATTTCCTTGAAAATGTGTTGGATGTTGCAAGGAGACAGGACTGGTTTGTTGAAGGACACATAAAACATGATTCATGAATTATAAGCACTGAATGTGTTCTCAGCTAAAAGTAGGAAAAACAAATTCAGAATCAGTCGAAACAACCAGGTGAGTGCGTTTACTTCCCCGTACACATGTATAGAGCAGACACAGTAGTCTTTTGCTGCCACCAAGGAGACAGAGTGTTCTAGGCGGTAAAATCAATCAAAGTCCACAGCGTGGCTGCTAATTAAACCTGAGAAAAGTGAGGATATGCAAACTGTTTACCAATGAATCATTCCTGCCGCGCCAAGGTCACCATGACCACGTTTAAAAGAGCACTTTTCAGGCTTACACCAATTTATTCCTTATTGTCTTAAAAAACAAAACAAAACAAAACAAAAAAAACAGGAAGTATGTTACATATTTCCTGTGTGTTTTGGCTGCTGCACATCTTGTGTAACATATCTGTAATGTACCCTTTGGCTGTGTTTTGTGTGTTGTGCAACCTTGAAGTGGCGAGGATTAATGCTGCTATGTAAAATCAAATAAGTCGAAGCTTTGATGTCTTCATCAACAAGCAGCCAAACCCCCCTCCTCCACCCTAACACACACACACACACACACACACACACATTTACATCTCATTTTTTTTCTCCATAGTGAGTGACTTCCTTTGCTTGACAACCAGATCCAGGTCTCACTAGAGTCCCAGCGTGATGCCATATCCTAGCAAACTTCTGCAGAAAGCCAGCACGCACAGGAACGAGATCAAAGTATGCCAAAGCATAGGGAGGCAAGATACATAAAACCCATCCTTCCCTAGCTTCATCCCTCCTCTTCTTTCTCCTTCTTTGCAGTGATGCATGCCAGAGGGCATGGCAATGCATCAGAGCAGCTGGGGGAATATTGTGTGCTATTAGACTGAGGAATTAGACTTTCAGTCAAGGCCATGGTGTTCAACTGTGACATGGCTGGCAACATTAAAGGTCTCTCAAACAAGCTGATCTTCTCTTTGAAAATTGTAGAACCTAATTCATCATTTTCATAGATTGTTTAGTTGGAAAAACACTTAGAAGGGTTGATATTTAAATGAATATTCATTGTCCCAAGATTTACAAAATGCATCATTAATTGCCATGTCTTTATTTATATACTGCTGATAAAGAACACAAGGAACCAAGGACTGAAAAAGTAGTGGTATAAGAAATGTATTTCATTATACATGTGCGTAACATGTGATGTTGAGTTTCTTACCACCTCATAACAAACTTGTACTTTAAAAAATGAGGACACAGAAGAAGTAAGACAATGCACTCACTATGTCAGCTAGAGTGGAGAGTGCGGTCAAAGTACATCACAGCAATAATCCAGTTTGCTGAGTGTAATGTTGAGTTTCCCACCACCTCATGAAATATGTATATACAGTTTTGAATGTACCGTGCTGCCTCCTGAAAGTCTTGTCTTTGCACAGGAAAAACTCTTTGACTCGCCCTGATGCTGAAAATGCCTCGTTTGGAGAAGTTTGTCTAAATTGTTCTGTTTTATGTCTCGTAACTGCTCACCTCCTCACATAAAACACATCCAGGCCTCTCCTCTGCATTTCAAATGGTCTGGTGAAGCCAACGTTTGCAAACTTTGTTTCAGCATCACGCTTCATGCTGATCGCGCTGATTATGTTTCACATCATGGTTTCTTTACACTAGCTACCTGTGGCTTTGAGAATTGATTTTTTTAAGAGTTTTCTAATTATGATCAAAGCCCTGAGAGGTCTCGCTCAAAATTATTCACACAGGTCTCTTACTGCCTAATGTCCTGTCATGCTCCCTGAGATCCTTGGATGTTCATTCCTGGTTAATTTAAGATCTATTGCCAATTACAGGTAATTTTAGAGAGCTCGTGTTCCTATTGGCTGCTCTATGCTGGGCCTCTTAGCGACAGGTGGTGTCGTTACAAGATGATTAGCTGTTGAAACAAGTGATGTGCCTTAAGTTCTAAAACTGGCCTCTGGCGACTTGACAAACTGAGCTGCAGGTGACGCCATCAGCCAGTTTGAGTCAAGCTGAGTCGAACCAGTTTACTCCGCTGCAACTTCCCTGCAACCATTTTGTCCCCTCGTGAATCTTTGGTGCAAACAGGGAGTGGACGGTGCAGCAGAGTTGCTTCCTTAAGTCATTTTCACATGATAAGAACTTTGCGCTTCGCTCACCGCCAGGTAGGGCGCAGAGAGCATGCACAGTGGAGGCTTGGAGCCAGTCACTGTTGCTAGGCAACAGCCACGCCAGTTGTCATCCCGGGAAGTAGAAGAAAAGGGAGAGGAGAATAAAGAGTTTGTTTGCTATGTATTTAGGTTTGTCTCAAAAGAGGGCTCTTGCACTTGCTATGCTAATTATACAACGGTGAAAAAATTGACCATAACGAGTTTGCGCGCATGAAACATTACAAAACGCTACGAAAGCAAGAGAGTTAAAGTTGGTTAGAGAGCAAAAGATTTTTCTTCCATCTTTCTCTCCCTCCTCCGCGTGTATGTGTCACTTCCAGATCGTCTCTGGTCACAAACAGCCGATATCTCATTGATTGTGCTTTAAAGGGTCAGCGGCAAACTATGCAGTCAGAGGGCAAATCTCTGCGGTGTGCCACGCCAAAGGTAGCGATGCTGCTTGGTCAGGCGGTGCCACTCTCTCCATGGAAAAACAATAGGACAGCCAACGCAAAGCAGTTTTACATCTGATCATGTGTAGAGGCCTTCAGGAGTCTCATTCCACAGCTAGCTTGATTTCCAGACGTCACCTACCCCAGCTTTAATTCACAAAGGTGGGCATTTGCACTGAGGGCTGCGGGACTCTTTAGTTTCATCTTTTAAATCTCTTTTGAAAACCCACTTTTTAATTGTTTCCTTTTGCCAATCCTGGCAAAAGGAAAAAATTTGTTTTACGACCTTTTAGTTTGCTTTAGTCCTCTGTTTTGGAAATGTGTTCTGCATTGTAAAGCACTTCATAACAGTGTTTTGAAAGGTGCTATTAAAAAGTTTCTCAGTATTATTTTTATGATCACTTTTATGAGGGGAATTAAAGAAAGAAATCTATGTACAAATAAATCTGCAGTTTTCTTGAGGATTCTGCACGGAATCCAAGAAACACGTGCTAAACTTTTATTGAGCTGCCACTCACTGCAGAGATTACTGATAAGCCTGAACCGCTCAGATGTTTACTCACTGCAGTGACCCTTTTCGAGCAGCTCGACTCTAAATATATTCAGGTGACACTGGCTCCTCAGATGGACATGATTTAGAAATATTAAAGACATTCATGTATTTCAAACATATTGGGTTAAAGAAATTTCAGTAGCAATGGAGTCTGAACAGGAAACATGCTTCCACGTATCTGTCTTATGAGTATTAACTTAAAGGGAGCATACCAGTCTATTTCTGACTTCTCATCATTAGCAGAGATCGCCCCATCTTCTACAAATGTTGTTAAAATGTATTTTAGTAGATGTCAGGCTGCATTTTTGAAGCCCATTCACCAC
>JAPXVT010000006.1:23505152-23515992 GCA_029823135.1 Acanthurus reversus | reverse complement strand
ACCCTTTGGGATGCTTGGTACCCCAACGAAAGGGTGCCCAAAATAGGTACAGCACGGTATGTTTATTTGGTACCCTTTAAACAGTGGAAACTTAAATAATTGTGTACAGTACCACACCGTACCAAACCGAACTGTGCCATTCAGTGAAAATAAGGCTCAGGACCCTGTACTGAAGAAATCCACTAGTTCCACATCCAGAGCACTTGTCTTCAGCAGCTCCTCCTGGATGCCTGGACTCATTGCTGGATGTCTAGGAAGAAAGCTAAAACAAAGACTGGCTAAATATAAAGACCTTTATGGGCTGAAGTGGGGGCACTGGCAGCCCTACCTGATCCAACACCATGGACATCACTTTCAGAGAGTCACAAAAGTCACTACAGAAATGAAGAAGAGATAGCCTGAGGCATAGGTAAGTTGTCAGTCAGCATGGAGGGATCTTCTACCACAGAGAAGTCAGAGGCAGGTCACACTGAAGTGTAAAACGTCCCCCTGCTGCTGGCATCTGAGCTCAGTGGTATTTGGGAGTCCAAACAGGGCAGTGGCTATTGAACACCACTGAACCCATGTCCCATCTGAGACACTTAAAACATTCAGGTTGGTGGCGATAAGGCAGGGGCAAGAAAGGTACAGATGACCTTCTTGAAGCTAAGATTCTCATTAATGATCTGACTGGTTGAGGTATCACCATTGTCCTCATTCTGAATCAATTGTTCTATTGGAATATCTCACTGGCGGCACACAGTCTTATCTGTTGGCAGTTTCATGTCCTCCATAATTGCATTTTTTATGGATTTCTTTTGTTTGACTTGTACTTTTCTCTGACCCATTGTGGGGTAATTGGCTGAGCTAGTGATAACCCCCCTGAGTTCTTGCCATTCTGCCCTGACATCCTTCTGCCACCCCATACCAAAGGGAATATAACCTAGGATAATTGGAACTTTTCTCTTTCTTCAGTATCTGTCAACTTGCTTTTTCAGAAACAAGAAATGCTCTCCTTGACACAATCACAAAACAGCTGACCCATCACACAGTCATGCGTGTACTGCACAGCATCTGACAATGATTATAGATGGAACGAGGCTAATTAATCTGACAGAAAATGAGCCTTTACTTCATACTTCTTCAGGTATAGATGGCCAAGAAGTTTTGTCATTTCCCAAATGAGCAACTTTGCATTTTTATGAAGTGAAAAAAATATTTAGACAAAGGTTTTATCTGTGAGCAGTGAATAAAAAAACTGAGCTGACTCCCAGTGTTGTCCTTGCTCTTCATTCTCTTTTTATCACAAAGAATTTCATTTTGACATTCACCTGTAGAAGGCTGTACTCTATAGTGCAGGTGCAAGATGTGCCTTTCTTAAGGTTTTTCCCCTCACAAAAGGGCACATGGAGAGAACTCCCATAGTATTCTTCCTAGCTACAGAGACACTCTCTGAATAATCAGTCACAAACTAAAAAGGCACAGACCAAATCGAAATCTAGAGATGGCATTAATCCTGACAGTAAATTCAAATCATCCGCTGCTGCTGGGGCTGATAGCTGACTCTCTGCATGATGCCTCTGGATGCTCTTTTCCATCCATGGAATCATACCGAGTACTATGGCTGGCTGCGTGCGGTTTGCTATCTGATTATGCATTTTATTTAAAGCTGTTCTCTCTGAGCACCAATCAGGCTTTCCATCAGGTTGCCTGTCTGTCTGGCTTTCAAGCATTTAACCTCACATGTCAATGTCAGCCAGAGGCAAGCTCCTAAAGCCATATCTAAAAATGGTCGTGCTTATTTCACTTATCAGTACTATACTTTAAGTACTATTGGAACTCATTGCTATCAGCTTCTTCATGCATTGGAATATCTCCTTAATTACAACACAGCTATGGTGAAGGCGATAGCTTATCATCTATTTTTAAAATGGAACATATCACCAACCCTCTTACATTTGCTAGAGTAATTAAGCTCAACAAGGCAGCATGTAAACACAGCAGAATCATCGCTAAAGAGTACAAAGGATAAATGTGACAGAGAGAGCACTCGGTGCAAAAAAAAGGGTCTGTTATTTTAAACGTTTACACTATCCAATCTCTCTCAGAGCGTAGTGGCATGTAATTCAGTGGGCAGGTCTCGTCCTACTAAATGAAAGCAATGAATGATTTGAAAATGGACTGTAGATTGGAGCATCCTTTTAGGTAATTGCATAGATTTTAGTCTTTTAAAATTGTTAATATAGGAACATAAAATAGGAAATAAAAATGGTAAAAACACATATCATTATGTTCAGAAGTGCACTCCAAATGAAAACTCTCCTGTAATTATGAACCATTCTAGATACGATGATTTTTGTTAACACTGCTTACCATTTATCAGTTTTTGTTACATTTTCATGGATGGCAATTGGTCAGACTTCCACAAATGTCATTATGTTGGTAAAAGCCACAAACATGGTTTGTTTTTGTTTTTTATAATTAATTAATTAATTAATTAAAATGTGAATGTGGTATAAGTTATATATTTTTTATCAATTTGTAACATTTGGTAGTTTTAGAAACACAAAGTAAATGGTCACTATTTGGAAGATTAAAGCTATGGTAGGAAATGTCTGGAAATCAAGCTAGCTATAGCATGGAATTCCTAACGATACGTTCTGACAGAAAGTGATGAACACCACAAGATTACATGCAACGTCAATGTAAAGACACAATACGACATGATTAGACGTGATTTCAATTCAGGTGACGCAAATCTCATGATACACGCAATGTGACCTCTGTCGTCTTCAGAGTTAAAAATATTGAACTTTTCACGACGACGCAGCCTCACCTGATGTTGCGACAGCCAATGAGCTTGAGATTCTCCCCATGTCACTGATGTCCCAAAGTCCTGACAGCATGAACGTTGCCAGACATTGCCGAACGAACAGTGAATCAGACACGGTGGTCACAACAACTGTCACTGTGTGTGAATACCGTGGAGCTCATTCAACACGATTTCAAACAGAATGGGATTATGATGAACACAGACACAACGCTGTTAAGTTACCAATGTCTCTGGGACTTCCACAACTACAGTCCAGAAATGATGATTATATCAGCTGTAGTCAATGATAGAACCCCACCCCCACCCCTACCCCCTTCCTCCTGACGCCACTAGCTAAGCTATCGTCCCAATTGTGACTGTGTGTCTCGATACAGGGAGCTGTGCGGCACAACTTTACAGAGCTCAGGATGATTTAATGATCCCAGACACGACGTTGTTAAGTTTTCCAACCTGTCTAGAACCTCCACAACTGATATAGTGCGGTAAACATGGTTATATTGGCCATTAATGACAGAAAATGGCAAATCCCCTCCTCCTCTAAACAAGCTAATATAAGTGGGTGCATAAACATTGCGTTCATTGCTTTCTGTCTGAATGCAGGTTAAGGAAGCAACTCTGCTGCACCTTCCCCTCTCTGTTTTCGCTTCAACTTGTGTTTTATTTCGCCTGTTGTTACTCTCTCTTTTTAGTCCAGTTTGCAACAAAGATTCACTAGGAGACAAAATGATTACAGGGAAAATTGCAGCAGTTGAACTGGTCCGTCTCAGTTCAACTCAAGCTGGCTGACGATTTTGCCTGCAACTTACTTTGTTAAGCTGCCAGACTCCAGTTTTGGAGTGTGAGGCATGTCACTTGTTCCACTCTCTATAGTAACACATGCTCTCTGAGATTACCTGTGATTGCCCGAAAAGTGCCTGTCACTATATTCATTTTCTTAAGTTTGGAGAGGTACAGAACTCTAGTGTTCTTTCAGACCACCTGAATTATATGTTGAAAGTATACTGAAACGTTTTTTTGGAATATTTGCTGGATGACACAAAAAATATACTTCCTAATCAGCTTTAAAGCTTCAAGCACTTTGGAAGGTTAATATAACATTCTTTTCAAAAGGTTACCTTACTTAATTAGCTGGTTGTTACAGAGTTTTAGCCACATCTTCATCATCACTCCATTAAAGCTGAGTTGTCATGGAGATTATCACGTGACCTGAGTAGAGAAATTCACTTGCTTGTATCTTTTTTGCTGAACTGCTATTTCCAAGGTCAAGAAAGAATCTTCTAGTCCAATAGTGAGAATGGATTTATGGGACTATCATTACTGTTGTTGTTAATGTGTTTGTTTTCAGAATGCATCTCTGCATCTGCAGCAAAGT
Source organism: Acanthurus reversus (assembly GCA_029823135.1). Taxonomy (NCBI): domain Eukaryota; kingdom Metazoa; phylum Chordata; class Actinopteri; order Acanthuriformes; family Acanthuridae; genus Acanthurus; species Acanthurus reversus. The sequence continues at coordinate 23,511,808 of JAPXVT010000006.1, read as the reverse complement.
TCTGATGAAAAGGAAGTGTTGGCGTGATTGATGGGGTGAGCGGATAGTCATTATTGCTTTGTTGAACTATACGTAATGGGATGCAGCTGGTTAGTGAGTGCCCCAACACGTGGGCTGTCATTGTGCTGTGATATGGCCATGACTGAGTGAGACCACCAATGTTTTTCAACAGCAAAAGGTTGGAGGTTTGGAGCTCACTGATGATAGGGAGCAACTGACAGCAGATAAGCTGCACCATGTTGGATAAGTGCTTCATTTTGTCCTTGAACTAGAGAGTCATGGTGCACATGATTGATTCTTGTATGACTGTATAAATAAACCAATACTCATAGGTCCTCAGTAGTAAACTCTTAAAGGTGCACGTGGTTTTAAAGGTGATATCCACTAACGTCCTGAAAGCTAATTCTTCCCAAATTTACAGTTAATAAGGTCTTTTCATGGCCAAACAATGAATAGAAAAGTGGTGGTGATTTACAAAAACAATTTAATACAGGGGGGATTGAGGAATTTGATCAAAGTTAACGTAAACTGCTTTGTAAGTTCTTTTTCAATACAAAAGCTTTTTCAATGCCATTCTCTCATGGTTGTTGTGCACATATCCAGAAAGAGTCTTGTACTTTCTATGCCAGCCCTTGACACTACTATACAATTCTGTATAGCATCGTATGAAACGGCAGGTCTGCAATCTTCTCCTCAGCACCTACTGTGATATTACTGCTAAGGAAACATGAGCACAAACACTGTCACTATAAAGCCTTACAAATGTCTCTTAGTGTATTTAAAAACATAAACAAAGGAAATCTGTATACGTACATTTCATTTTGAAACATTTCATTTTTCTGTTTTTTTCAACTAAAATCTCATTTTAAAAGAGTACATTTTTCAAAAGCTGCAATTTAAACGTATGCAGCATTAAAATTTCTAAATGTCTGTAAAACTTCCTCTCGCTCTGTCTCAAACTATGACGACACTCTTGCCGGCACATTTAATATCCTGCGCCTAAGAAACATTATTTCTATAAGGTGGTTTTGGTAAATGGTAAGTGATGATTTTTTAAAAGCCTTACGCATCCACATAGGTGAATTTACTTGTTCCGGATAATTAGACATTTTGTCAGGTTTAAGCCAGACAGGACAATGCTAATACAAGACTAATGAAACTCATAATTTCCTTCACACTAACACACAAACTGTGAGTAAAAGGTCAAAAAGATGTTAATCAAACTCAATCTGCTCACCCACATAGTCTTTATGGTGCCTTGAAATGGGGTCGTGTTTACAAGAAGAGACTATATGAACGCCCCCCCTCTGGTCGTATTCATGATGTCGTAAGTTGAATTTATCAGAAAGCGCTAAGTTCACGAGTTATGACGTATTTGCTGACATTTTCAGAAATGGCAGCGCTCTATATGGGCCCATACAGGACCAAAAGAACTGTAGACAAGTTGTTAAGTCAGACATAAATTGTCACCTTCGTCATCTCGTCTCTTGATCCACAAACTAATAATGTAACATTTCCGCATAGAAAGCCTGGAGGAGAACAAGAGGTCTTTGGCATCCATATATTCGATTCCTAGCAACGCTTTTCTTATGTGGTTACCACTTGAACGCCAATCCTTTCCTGTATATGAATTCACAACATGACTTCACGACTGCATGAGTGTCATTTGAAGGCAGCAGTAGATGAAGTCTAATTAGGCAAAATAAGTGAAAACGCCTGTGCAAGTCAACTAGTGTTACTGGATTTGATGAACATCTTACTTTACGTGAGCTTGTGTGGTGGCTTCCAGCATATGTTTCACATGATTACGTAATGTGTGGTGTTTAGGCCTATGCTTTGTATTAAGCCCAGTGTTTCAAATAAATTGAAAGTTTAACATAAAGTAACTTTAACTGTTAGCCTAAATATTGAACATCTTGCTCATTAACAGTAAGTTAATCTAGCCAAGGTAGTCCTAGCGAATAATTAGTTAACCACCTGGCTAGTTCACTGGCTTGTAGCTGTAACGGCTGATAGCATCAGGTACACATCAGAGCTAATGCTGTCCGGTAATTGCCGTTCTTTGATTGGGAAAATGTCTAGTGAAATCCCTCCAACAGGGTCTGGAATTAATCCCCATCACATGCCAAATGCGGGTTTTGTGTGTGTGTGTGTGTGTTTGTACATTTTGGAAGCCAGACATTTTAGCAGGAAAACTTGACAATGTCTGTCACCGCCGCTGCTTGCTGACCTTGGACGTCGCACTAAGCTGATCAGCTGTTGAAATAAGTGACCTACCTATGTGCTAAAACTGGCATGTGGTGACTAGACAAGCTGAGACGCAGTCAACACCGTCAGTCAGCCTGAGCCGAGCTGAGACGGACCAGTTTACACTGCTGCAACTTTCCCTGCAGCTTTTGTCTCATCAGGACTCTTTGGTGTAAACTGACCTCAAAAGAGAGAACAACAAACAAATTAAAATGCGAGCAGGAGCAAAAACGGGGAGAGGAGGGTGCAGTGGAGTCGCTAACTTAGGATTCTCATGCTACAGCTAGCATGATTTTCAGACATTGCCTACCCAAGCTTTAAATGTGACGATTGGAAATTATGTTTTATTTAATCTTAAAAGATGGATCAATTAGGCCAACTTTCTGAATGGATTTGTATGTCATCTTTAAAAATGGTTGTAATTCATTCCAGTTTTTCAATATGCATTCCAACTATGTCCATGCTTGAAGGAAAGAAATTGTATTTAATTGTAGTGTTACATCATTTAATGCAAATTGGATCGCTCTGTTTTTGGAGAATCGTTTATTCCATCAAGCCTAATTACCCCGAGCCGACCTGCATTATCAATCAATCACAAGGTGAAAGCCAAGGATGTGACTGAAGTGGTCAGATCTTCAGTGGGGTCATCAAAACATCAACATAATAAGCATGCATTTTAATTTTTTTTCTTTTTTTTTCATGGGTGCCGTTCTAAAGGGTGTAATGAAAACAGTGCAGGGAGAGACAGTGAGTAATTGCAGGCTTGGCAGTGTTATCCATTACAGCTGAGAGGGTAAGCTCACCCAGAAATGCTGTTCGTATTTACATTTAGACAAGCCTTCCTTTGAAGCCAAATCCCCTCTCCCTCATGACAGGGTTAACAGTCTTTTAATCTGCTCTTGATGGGCAAAGTCATGTGACTGATAACCCAAGGTTCAGGACAGTCTGCATGGTGGCAGCAGTGGTAGTGAAAATGGTCACCACTTTCATAATGTTGGTTTCGCTCACTAAACATTATAGGCTTTCGTCGGTTTTGCAAAAAAAGTAGCTTGCAGAGTCATGCTGCTGTGCTGTTGAGAGCAATCCATCATTGTAAATGACCTGTTTTACATATTTCCAGGTATGATTTATTAGGTCATAATGATGGCAGCTGCAATCACATCAAAATGAATTTCATTCTACCAGATGTGTGAGTGAACATATCATTGCTTGACACCAGTAACTTGTCTTTTTTAGTGAAAAATGAGAAGCACAAACTTATTTAAATTTCAGGTAAAGCAGCTTTAAAACAACAATAATAATTATAATAATAATAGTAATAATAAAATCTGGATAAAAATATCCTTGCCAAGAGAAAAATACCTAAACTGGAACACACTTCAGTAAACTACATTTTTAAACTGAAATTACATTTTTGGGCAAGGGCTTTTTTGCTCAATAAAACGTTATGGATGGTACTTAATGGCACAACCTGACTTTTACCTTATGTCAAAATGTGACATGCAAATAAGTAAATAGAATTAAGAATTTTTTTAAAAGTCATAATAGTTCCAGAATGACTGATTTGTTTGCTTTAGTTACTTGTGATTACTTTGAGCAAATATTCTGTACATCAAAGGTGAGTAACAAGGATTTTGGTGTTGTCGGGGTCAGCCTGTTACATACTATAGCCTGCATTGTTTTTCCTGCTTTAATGTCCTTTTATATCATGCAGCAACATCACCTGACCAACCCACCTGCTCACCTGTTACCCATTTTTAACATTAGTCTTGTTGTATTTACAATCCATTTCAAGTCTGTCTTTCCAACCCTCGTCCTTCCTTAATGATCCACGGATTCATGATTTTCTGTCTGACTGTATTCTGAAAATGTTTGCCTGTTCTTGATCCTTGCTTTTTTGTTATTCAAGTAAAATTAGGTTTTGTGTTGCATTCCATGAACACAGGAAGTCAGATGGGGGACCTGGAAATGACATCACACCCCAGCTGATCTTATTCCAGTGCAACAAACTAGACAACCAAGATTTTACAAATTGGTAAAACTGGCATTAGCAATGTTAGCCATAGTTAGTAAGACCTGTTGATAACAACACATTACGTGCAATGTGGCACATGCAAACACAGACTTCCCAACTCTACTGGAAGTTCCGGGAGTCTCTCACATATTGATGGCAGCTCCTTCACGCCCGAAAGTGAGATACAATTTCTTGGAATCTAGAGCGAGCAAGAGCGTGCACGCTAGATTGACTGCATGTGCGTGACAGTCCATGCAGCGCGTGTCCACACGTGTCTTGCTTAGCAGACCAATCAGTTTTCTGTGGACGGGCTTTTTATGTCTTCTCTCCCAGACCGACAGACAGTCAGTTCAGTGTGTCCGGCGTCATGGCAGAGCGTCCCATAAAGAAAACATCAAGCCATGTTTGTGTCCACGGATAATCCGGAAAACAATGTTTTTGTTTAATTCAGTTTCAGAAAAGCTATTTGACACAGCCTGTTAGTGTTCTTGTAGAGACGCCTTCCTGAGATGACTTCTTGCAAGTTGGGATGTCTGCAAACACCATAGCAACATGTCAACAGATAGAAGTCGGACAGTACAGTGTGTATGACAGATTTAATAAGAGACAAATAATTCACCTGTGTTTCTGTGAGTGATGCTTTACAGTCAAGCTTGCTGTTTTTTTTAAGCCATTACAAATCCAGCTAACCATTTATTACACCATGTATTTACATTAATTGATGACACTTAAAATTGTTTCTGTCCTTTATTTGGAACTGTTGTGAGAATGCATGTACACACACACACACACACACACACACACACATCACAAAGGCTGGACAGATGAATCAATCTCAATATGCGTTGAGTGCATCAGGGACAAGTATCAACTCCAATATCATTCTATTAAATATAGCTACACACTGTCGTAACCTTGATCAAACCTCTAGCAGTACCAACATGCAGTATTAGTTTGTTCTGACCTCAAATCAAGGCTGAGATATTTGATTTGAGTGTAAATCAAAGGACAAATATTGTGGTCCTTACTGAGCATTGAGCATCACATGCATACAGTTAAAATACAATTTTAGGCCACTTTCCTCTGATAAAACAGACCCCAAACAATCAAAAAGATGAATCAGAAAGCAGCTTCTTACGGAATGATAAGCAATTTAGCAGTTTGCTTTGGTGACCACATGCAATTTTTTTCCAGCTGGATAAATTCTCATTGAACAACTCTCTTTGACCTGGAAAGTCAACGACTTATAAAACTTGAAAGTATTTTATTCTTGAATGACTCTTTCTGGCTCTAAGGTACTATGAAATTGGTGCGAGCTTTCTCTCTTTGCATCTTTTATAACGCTTGTCTCTGCCTTTGCCCCAAGTCTCCACTATTCCCTCACATGAGTATAAAAAGCTCTTTTCCTTAATCATCTATCAGTTCTATTACAAGCACATGCAGAAAAAAACAGTGATCTTTTCCACTAGTCTTCTACCTCCTGTGGTGCACTCATAACCCCCCTCCCTTCTTTCCCTGAATAATTGAATCTCCTTGATCCTGTTGGTCTGCCAAAGTTTGCCTCTCCTGCCATCTAAGGACTAGTGCATGTTTATTTTCTAAATTCTCAAACATAACAACATTTCTATCTCGGATTCTTATCCCCCAAATGGAACTCTGTGTATTGACAACCCAATGGTCAGGGTTACAGCGTCTCTCAGGTCTTTGCTCTGTTTTCAGGGCCAAAATTTTACTGTTTTGGTTCACTCTTACTGCTCTCATGGTGCTGTTTCCTGCATCAGTGCTTGAAGGACCCACAAAATTCTATGCAATTCTACACAATTCTACGTAATCAGCACCATGACAGACAAAGTAAGCAACTCTACATAAATACAACTCCACATAAATAATATACTGTATTTGCTCAATAACTGTTGACTCTACAAACAAATGTGCCATAGAGACTTAAATATGTCAGTTTTGTTTTCACCTTCATTGCCAAAATCAGTTTTTTGGATGCCTGCATTAAATGCATCTGTGAAGAATATCTGATATCAACATTACATCTTTTAAATGGAAATATTTTGTGATTTCATTTGTTGTAGTCAAATGTGCTTCAAAAAAGGTTTTCAAGCAACAACATATTGTTGTATCAGTATTGATTGTCCACTGTTTAATTGTTCACTCAAGCTGTGAGACTTCTAACATTTGCACTCAGATGTAAAAAATATCAACAAAAAATGACAATGTTTTCAAATAAAACAGAGCTAGCTCGCCCCTCCCCCTCTCCTCCTCTCTCCATCTCCGCTTCTCCCCCTCTCGTGCTCCCTGACATGAACGCGCATTTCAGAGAAATTTCGTGCTAGCCTGATGATAACGTTGCTGCGGTTATGGCCCAAACAACTTCTTCAGGCTC
>JAPXVT010000006.1:23463467-23473647 GCA_029823135.1 Acanthurus reversus | reverse complement strand
ACACTGTGGTGCGACCACAGCTGGATTTTTTTTTTTTTTTTGCTTTGTTCAGAGGCTGGATTGTGTCCACAGGGCCACTTCAAATCAAATTCTCTCCTCTTTTTTTCTTATTGCAAACAAAAACACATGAGAATTTACACAGAGTGCAGCCGACATTAAACGCCTGCACTCATGTGCTGTAGAAGCAATTCATTTGGTTCAATACCAGCCTGGCTCAGAGAGTGAAATTGCATATCATACCAGCGCTGTAGTGGGACATGGATCTTCTATTACTCAATGGAAAGAAACAGCAGTTTGCTGAGTTGCAGTAGGGAAGAAACAAAAGAGGTCTAGAATAACAGAAGATCTGTAATTGTGAAAGTTTTCTAGTGTAAATGCAAACTTTGTGATTACTTAAAATAAAATAGCCAGTTTTACTTCATTTGTGCTGGTTCTTTAATTTAACTTGTTTTCACTAGTGGTCTTTACTTTTTGCCTACAAACTCGTTTGATTCAGTTAAATGTACTTGATTCTTCTGAGTTTGTATTACAAAACATGTCTAGAACAACGCTGCATCATGGGAGGGCAGCTTTGAAGCTTAATAACTCCATCCCAGAACGTCTTATCCATACATAAAATATGCCCCCATGTTGCTCTCTTCCTGCTCTACCATATTCTTTACTTTACTTTTACGCAACTTCCAAATTTTGTTGGAAACTTCAGTAGTAGGTAGTGATAACTAAGCCGCTCACTGTGTTTCACACAGTAACAAAGTTCTGTACACAAAACCACTGATGGCCATTTCCCACTGTATGCTAAAGAAATACTTCCAGTTCATGAATAAAATATGTGTCATGCTTATTTCCTCCACCCGAGAGAGGGAGCACCCCTCCCTTTGCTTCTGTGTAAGTTTGCAAGCGAGTGGGGAGACTCAAGTCCAGATTACAGGTTTAGAGGGGAGACAACTGGAGCATCGAAAATGGACATTTCTTTTAAATGTATGCTCCTTACAGTACTATATTCTTACCATGTAAACATGATTTGTTGAATATGTTAGCTTTTAGCGAATAAAACTGACATTGACGTATTTTACCATCAATCACAGACGACAACCATATGGTGTCACTATCAGAGTGGGACAACACAGACGCCTTTTGCATGTCATCCTGCAACATTACAGCAGGATATTCACAGATTTAGTAATATTTGATAATTAATTTATAATATTTGTTTAACATTAACATTGGGTAAATAGCTAATTATTGATCGATTTTGAAGTCCATTTCACCACTCAATTAAAGTTTTTCAGGCTGTACAGAAGCCTGTAGTCTCTATGGAACACTGTTTATGGGTGAGGGCGTTACTTTTCCAAACTTTTCTCAAAAACTATTTCTCCAAAAGATATCAATCAAAGTATAGACTCACCAATAGAAATTTCCCCAGAGAATGAGCTTACAACCACTCTCGTCAGGCTCTCAACAACAAAGGAGCGGTCGCTGATGTGTGCTGAGAAAGTGTATGGAACACAGTCTACATTATATTGAGTCTTGAACGGTAAAAGGAACCTTCAGGTCGGTTTAGGGAGAGTTACCACCTCTACCTGCATTGAGGCTTTTAGCTCCAGTGAAGAGGGAGGAGGATGACCTCACATAGGGCAAGTCATTTCCTTCTCTTAAGCTATTTAAGTAAGTAATGTTAATTAAACTTGACTACACTACGTTATATTAAGTGCAATGTATTCCAAAATTCACATTATACCTGCGTGTTTTAGCAGAATATATTAAATACATATTACTCATAGTTTTAGAGTTGCAACAACTTTTTAATTTCAATTTACTGAGATATGTTAAGTTCTCACAACTTCAACAAAGTACAACTAACCTAGAAAAGCATTTTTATTTTAAATAATCATTTAGTGCAAATGTATTCAGTTAAGATCCTTTACTAACTTTTTATGAGATCATTGGCTTCCGAATTTTCTTTTAGTAAACTCAGCTAGTTACAATTTACTGACCTTTCCTTTCCATATACTGTGGATTTCAACCAGTGAGACACTAATGAGAAACAGCAGACGAAGCCGGGTCACAGAAATAGACATGAACCTGGCCTGGTCAGAGCATCCAATTAGCAATCATGACAGAGCTTCAGTCTGGGGCTAATGGAACTGTAGATAAACTGGAGGTAGGATATAATGGGTGAGTGGCAGCAGATGGAGACAAGCAGGCCCGAGATGCTATCTGACACATGTGCTTCTGCAGACTAAGCATTACCTGCAGCGCTGACCCACAGAGCAGGAAGAAAGCGAGATAATTGTGTCATATAATAATGCATAACGCTGGCGCCAGTTCAGAGGCTTGCGGATAGCGATTGTCAGCACACTTGCTTTGTGTGGTTTCCAATGTGGTTGGTAGAGTCAAATAAAATTCTGGCTGTGAGGAATCTATTCATACACGCTCGACTTTTCTCTTTCACAGAAGAAATAAGAATAATCGGAGGAGGAGGAGGGGGGATCTTAGGGTGAAACTCTTTTCCATCACAATGTCTAAATTCAAGCCACCTTGGCACTCAAGTAGAGACCCAACTCTCTCCGCTTTGTGTGTTGTGTCTCAGGGCAGCATGCATATTTCATGTAAACCCCTTTCTAATTGCATCAATGAGCGGTGAATGGAGAGCTGTGTGTCGCTTTGCAGTGGCTCGCGTGACTGCAGGGCAGGAGTTAAAACATGCAGCGTCCTGCTCAGCCGAGTAGATCGCTGAGCTCGACTCCCTGAGTGTAATAAAGCTCTGGGGCGGCTCAGCATGAGGAGGGGGGCTCACTCTGCATGCAGCCATAGGTGATTTGCAGTATGACTGGGAATGTGGGAATATAAGCGTGGGGGCAGATCTGAATCAGTGGGCCTCAATGCGTGAAGATGACTTTCTCTGTATTTCATCACCTCAAATTATCCTCTTTTCTTTAGAAAGCAGAGAATTGATTTTCTCTTTCATTGTAGGTTGATGAAGGTTTGTTTTGTGTTTGCTTAGTTTAGAGTAAAGCGTCCTCAGAGAATCGATCCAGCTGCTAAAAAAGCTTCTCTTATCGGCAGCTGGCCAAACCCTGCTTGACTGTCTGTGATCTCAGTACAGTGTCAGTTCTGCAATGATCAAGACGTTGCTCTGTGACCTCCAACAGGCTAATGAGTCCCCATACGTCGCATCTCACCACACAATTACAAACTTCTTTGTTTCATTCGATTTGAGGTAAAGTGCAAACTAAGCGTGCCAAATCCGTTGGTGTAAGTGGAGTGTTACTTCTAATGAAGGTAATTAAACAATACTAATTAAGCTTCCTAAACAAACAGCTAATTACCTTCCCTCTCACTCCAGCGTCGGCAAGATAAAGCAAAGTTGCTTCATCATGAGCGGCTGAAGTCAGGTGGAGAGATAAGCCAATTTTTCTGGTTTGATGGAGCCACGAATTCCACACTCAGCAGCCCGGCTGTTTTATAATTAGAGAACATCACAGAGAAGACGCGGCTAAGGCAGATATTTACCTCAAGCAGCTTTTCATTTAGCCATGTCTGAGCTGCATTCAAATCTTTTCAGAGACTCTTTGTTGCCAAGCAACATGAACCTGAGGTACTTTATGTCATTCTAGTTATGGAGTTTTCTCTTCAGGCTTTGACAATTCATATCTGAGATATGCACTGACCTCTTTAAAAATAGAATCCAGCTATAGATATGCTGCTGATCCCAGCTGTGCATGAATGAGAAGAACTTCCTGTGGTTCTCACAGTGGTTTCCTACTTCTTTATAATTGGAAATGTATAGGACAAAGAGGTTATAAGATCACGTTCAACCTAATATTCAGGTCAGAAAGCAGGTTTAAATCTCTCATGTCAGAAAGTTAAACTTTATTTACATACAAGGGTGAGTAGTAACTCATTACAAGTTATGCACATGAGTAGGAAAGTATTTTTTTCTTTAAAGGAGAGTAGTTATACTCATTTTCAGGTGTTTGATGTTGATTTTGGACTCCTACAGAGTAGCTAAACACAACTAACCGAACAGTTCAGTCTGCAGATCTTCAGAAAACTGTGACTCGCGCCTTCTCACTTCCTTTTATTTTCTGTATTCTCTCAAAACGGTCTGTGTCGGTTCCTCCTCCCTCTTTTCCTCATGGGCGCCTCCGCATTCTACTGTACTCACAACCCCTTTACTGACACAAAATAAACACAGCTAGGACACTGACAAAATGTGACTTACAGCTTGCACTTGTGACTTTTCAACACGACAAAGTAACAGTGGCCCTTTACCAGCAGTTTAGCCGTTAGTCCAGCTCATGTGCTCATGTTGAGGAAGTCACACAGAATAAATCGACAAGAAACGGGAAAGCTATCAACTTCTGTCTGGTTCTTCCCTCTTCTCTAGCTATCTATCACAGGCACACAGGCACAGGCACAAGATGGCTTCCACAAAGGACTCAACTCCATCAGGTTACTATTTTTAATCCATCAGCTCTCAATTAACTCTCATTTTAAACACATCTCCTTCTACCTGTCAACTGGCATAAGACCATAAATCAAGTAAAGAAAATTAAGAAAAGTGTGTGATTCCACCTTTATTTAAACTTTAAATTTAATTAGCAAATGTTTAGGGATTTGGTGCTTCCTCACACTCTTCATCTTGTGAAATGCAGACCATGCCAGAGCCTTTCTATAATTAAATACGTTTAATACATATATTTACAATATAAAATATAAGAGAGAAACAGTGCAAAACTGAAACAGCACATGAGAACACAAGCAGAGATCTAAAGAAGGGAAAGCTGATATAAATGTTTTTAGGCACCATTTAAAATAGATTCAGTGGATCTGATAGACTGTTGCACTGAGTGCAAATTTACTTTGTTTTGCGTGTATTGCAGGGTGAAGGTAAAATGTTGACATTAGAGGTTATACTATATTATATTCAAAATTCATTTCCAGCACTTTCTGCCTCCTAGGAACTGGTTCCTCTTTAAATAGAACAAACAAACAAACAAAAACTATTACGTATTGTGAACTTGGTCACTGAAGAGGCTGTTTTTGTGCAGCCATGTTTTCACAGTCGTGCTGCTAAACTCACATTCAGGAAATCAGGCAGTGAGTCAGACTGACACAGACGAGGTTAGAGAGTGTGACCGTCTTCACGCAGAACTGTGTTGAAAAGTGACAGTTTGGCCAAGGCTCACTCTCACGGGTGAGAGACAAACCGGAATGGGCCTCTCACATTGTTGGAAGCTGTCCACATTAATTAGAAGATCTGTGAGAATACAGAGAGACAACTCTGGCCGCCAGTTTCCCTTCCCCTCTCGTCTGACAGGGATGCCATCAGGAGTGCATATCTGTGGGGATCTTGGGGAGCAGGAGTGCTGCAAGACTCATCAGGCATAATTTTGCAGCCAACCTGCTGAATTTGTAAACAACATTGATCAGTCTTAACTTTTACAAATGGCTGCAGTTTCCAAAAATGACAGATCATTACAATAAAGGTGGGAGGGTCGCTAATATGGATCATGGCCTGGAGATAAACTGAGATAGATTCTGAACAGCGTCATTGATTTCCCATGCATCAAGAGGACCAACAGCACAACACAGAACCTTACAATGGGGAAAAACTGAAGAAAAAGTGTAGAAAATACAAGCTGGAACAAACCACAGCTACTGAGACAAAGACAGCACATAGGGCTTTTGTGATTAAACAGAAACTGCTTCATTCTTTGTGTTTTATAGCAACAGCTCAATGACAAGCATCTAGCCCACTGTGCCTCTGAGTCCTCTTCTCTGAATATCAGCTCCTTAATCTTTGTATGTGGCATTTTAATGCCATGTGGTGTTGAAGCACAAACTCATAACACCATCTCTGAAGATACAAAGACTGATATTTCAGGTGTCTCTTTTCAGCTGAAGAGAGATCATTTCCCAGAGAAATATATATTTTTTCGGTCTTTGACTCAGCTTAAAAATATATGACCAGAGAAGGCTACAAACATATGGAACAGAATAGGGCTGAATAGAATGGATTGGAAAAGACCCTTTTAAGTATTTGCCTTCAACCTTCAACAGAGCTGAAGAGCCTGAGAAGTAGGGCAGTGCAGTTTGCTTTGTATGCAGGCAAATGAACTGTAATTGCCTGGGGAGCCTGAAATCAGACTTGAGGGTACAGACAGGAAGGCAAAGCTCATTCATTTCTCTGATCAGCGGCGATGACTGGCAGGTCATTGTTAACATTCAGAAAACAAACAACTCCTGAATAAAGAGCCTCGCTGCTCTACAGGGCCAATAGACAATGAGCCGGGAGTCACCAGGGACAAATGATATAACCGTGTAGGAGTAAGTAAGGGATGGGCAAGAGATTTAAGATCATTTTAATAAAGGAGATGCTTTGAGCTTGTATGTAGAGACATAAAAGAGGGATATTAAAATGTGTGGATGATCACAGATATATAATAGTGCTTTGTTTTTTTTAGTTGAAGTCAATGTATAGCTTAAAAGATTTAGCTTGTGATCTTGTAAGTAGGTCAAAGATGTGGTGGAGAAATTAACACATTATGTATCAGTTTCCCTTATGCTTTGTTTTCCTCATATTAAGCGAAGTGTGTTTCATCTGGGTGCTAAAACAAAAGCTTGTTACGCCCCCTGTCTCTCCCACTCCACATGGCTCAACCAGTGAGTCATACATACACGAAAATGTCCACCGTCTTGGACAGCGAGCTATGGCTACACCACTTGGACAAACCACATGTCACAATCAAAGTTTCACGGTCTAAATCAGATTTAATGTTTTAAAACTACATCGGAAATAAATGAAAATGCTAAACTCTCTCTAGCTTAGCCAGCAAGATCTCTGCTAGCCAGCTAACAGGGCTGCTTGTGCTAACATGATTGCTTGCTTCCAAAGGGCCAACTCTGGCTTTGTGGGTAGTGCTAGCCAGAGCCAACTCATAATCCTAACATAACTGGGAATAGTTGAAAATTTATCAGTAACATTAACATTAGCATTTAATAACCACGTGTGATTTGTCCAAATGCTGTAGCCTCAGCTAGCTGTCCAGGAAGGCGGACGTCTTTGCGCATGCATGACTCACATCGGCGCAGGACTCGCACAGTGTACTGACAGGCGTGTTAAAATATTTCCATCTTTTAAGTTCAAGGGGCAAAGTCACAAAAGTAGGGGGCAGGCTTTACTACTCACCGCATACTTCCTGTTTTCTTGCTGGGGGAACAGTGACGGAAACAATAGGATAATGGTGAACATGAAAGTGAAGTTAATGTTTGTACTTTCCTACAAGAAGTTTTACAATGCGAGGTCTCCTTACTATTCTAACAGTAACCCTGACATAAAAACCTATGCTTTTTATGGACTTTCCTTCTCCTCCCCATCCAGAAGCAAAGCAACAGCAAGATCTCGATGTTTGCTTGACACTATTTTTTCCCACCAATTTTATTTGGTTGTCCATATGTGTACGCAGCCCCACTCCACGGGCGTTCCCAGCTGTTTTTCCAGATGTGCTTCCAAGGGGTTTTTGGAGCTGTGTCACATACTAATGCAAAAGAGAATGAAGGACCCAAGTGCAGACAAACGCGGGGAAGCAGGATAAGTTTGTAAAGATACTGAATAAGATTAAAGCAGGGAGGTGAGTGCAGAGGCACAACACATATTTCAAACAAAGGGATAATGCAGACCGCACTCAGTATCAAGGCAGTAAAACAAACAAAAGTCTCTACATCCAGTTGGCGATGGGGAAAAATAATGCTAGTAATAACACAAGAGTCTAAAAAGTCCAAAACAGAAGGAAATCAGTAACATTTTTCACACAAAGTAGCAGAACAGGGAAATGCCAAGCAGTCACAGGAGCAGGCAAAAAGTTATCAACAGGTACAAAATCTAAACAAGTTAAAAACAGAAAGCAGAGGCAGAGTCAGCAACGGGTAAATCCAAACAAAGTGGGAAAAAGTCTTGCATCAACAACAAAGGGACCATCTAGCAAAGACTGACTAAACACAGGAGGCTTAAATAATGGCAGAGACAATGAGCAAAAGGTGTGAGCAGGTTTAACTTACTGCAGAGCGGCAGGTGAGTGTGATTGTCCTGATTGCAGCAGATCACAGCAGATCACAGCAGATCACAGTGGAGCAGGGGCATGTTAGAGTCTGTGAGCGATCTGAATGCACGTGTGCAGCAAGAGACGCATGCATGACGAGCGGCCAAAATCCAGACATGGTTTCATTTTATAAGGAAACTTAAAAAGAAAATTTAAGTGAAGATTCTCAGTCATCAAGGTCAATGGCGTATCTAAGTAACTGGGAAACTGGACTTGCTTGAGTTTCTTGAAAACATTTCACCTCTCATTTGAGAAAAGAACTGATAAAGCCTCTTGGATGGGAGGTGAAACATCTATAAGAAAGAAGTCCAATTGCCTCAAATAATACTTCAGTACTAAAGAAGAGAAATTCCCATGCCGATTTCCTGTGAACTTTTACAGAGGAGCAATAGAGGGCATCCTGGAATCATCACAAACTGGCATTAGATGTGCACGGGCCTGGACAGAAAGACTCTGCAGCAGGTGAATGACAGCCAAAAGGTTAAAAGACAAAACCCACCTCCAGCCCCAGCCTGTTCACCAAGCTGCCATCTGAGAAGAGGTACAGAAGTATCAGCTGCCGCATCCATACCATCAGATAAAAGGCCAGCCTTCATCCTCTACATTTGTCCAGTAGTTTGGTTTAAAGGAGGATGTCTCAACCAACACCAGTTAGAGTGCAATTAAATTTTATATGGGTATACACAACCCACACAGGAAGGTTTTTAAATAGTAACAATGACTTTGTGTCTTTTGCTCTAATTCCACCCTGGAGCCAAATGTTCCACTTGTACACCTTTAAGACTCTGCAGGGCAAAAAAATGAAATTTACAGAACCTTTAAAGTGATCAGGTTCCTCCCACGTAAGTAGACGGTTTTGGACAGGGAGTATGTGCACTGACCTCTGCAGAATATTTGGTCCAACCATTTAATATGTGAAAAAAACAGAGAGCTCTGTTGGTGTAACTGCCTCTCCTGAACTCTGCATTTGTTGACCTGCAGGGGAAAATTCTCCAGCATGTGCATTTGTTTCACTTAGTGAGGAGTTGTGCACGTGGTGCCGTTTGGGAAGGGTATGAGGCAGTTTGAATTCATTTAGCTTCATTAAAGCTTTGAACACTTGAGAGGTGCGCTATCATACATACATTTTAGATGTGGCTGAAAAGCTACATGGAGCAGGAGATGTCCCAAGCTGTTGGATATTCATTAGTGCTGGGCAAACAAACAAAAGAATTTTTTTTTTTTAATCATTTATCAGCGAGTCTGCAGTGCTGCATTCAGCTTCCACGGTGAAACTTCCCACTGCGAGTCCGACAGCAGCTCTGTCTAGCAAGTTGTGTTCCTCCCACCCACACAGGCAAGCTTAGCTCTCTCTGTGTAACCTCAGTGTGGAGACAAATGGCTTCTGTAAATTACCTAAACACACACTGCCAATAATGGCAGTGTAAGCGCTGCAGGAATGATTCACTGTAGGCTGAATCAGTCTGAACAATACTGCTAGTATAGCAAACTTTTCTACAGTAGGCAGTCTACAACTGAGAGCAGCTGTTTCCCTCCTAATTTGTCATTCATAACTTGTCTGTACTGTACATGTAACAGCCACTGGAGATACAGCACACCACCGTTGTGTATTTGGATTTTCAGGGTTTACAAATCCTGTACGAGTTTTGCAGCTCTCTAGTATTTATGTTGCCCTAACTTTAATCATACCTGAGTTACCTGGAAAAAAAACAAAAAAAAAAACCCACAAAAATCATCAAGCTTTTGTTATCAGAGGCAAATTATGTAAAGGGATAATGCCAAAGAGGTAGTCCATTATCAGGATTAAATGGACGCGATGTGGAGGTGTGCGTGGAGGACGGGTACCTCCACGAAGTCCATTCCTTCCTGATAATGGACACCTCTTCGGGCATTATCCCACTTATACTGTGGTCTCTTGCCAAGGAAAATGATTAGACCTTTCATTTATATTTTTGTGCATTTTGTGGTCAAAATAAAAGGTTTTTTACAAGTGTCTACTCTGTTTTCCTATTAACACCTGAGAACTTCTAGCTGGAAAAATCATTACAATTCCATTAGGTTCCCATTTAATGAAA
>JAPXVT010000006.1:23310006-23320150 GCA_029823135.1 Acanthurus reversus | reverse complement strand
AGAGTTGAGGCAGAGCAGTCGTAGGACATCAGAGGGAAAACCAGAGGACATTTTCTCCATAAAATATGACCCAGTTTCACTAAAACTGCTACTTTATGTGACATAATAATGTGCATGGTTAAGTTTTGTTTTTCAAAGCATTGGGTCGGGTTTAAAATTACATGTCGTTGCTTTAAAGGACACTTTATGTAGAGAGTATTGGCGAGGTTAGTGTGTGCAGTATAATGGCTGTCAAATAAATGTGTAACAGGTCAGGTTAATTTATTCTGATCATTTTCTCTTAATGTTCTTGTGTCTTTTTAAACATTTTTACCCACAGCATGTATGTTTTTTGAACACACTGTGTTACTTTCAGAAAATGAATTTGGAAGAACAACTGTTGGACATCTTAAGAATGGGTAACTACTGTCAGAGATATACAGACAAAAGTTTGCCTTGCAAAACCGTTTTGTGGTGTGGTCATGACAAAACGCTTCTTGATGTCTATCATGTTTGTCTCTAGAAACAACCTGGTATGGCTGCACACAGTGTTTGCAGTTCTGTACCTGATCCTGACGGTTCTTCTGCTGCGGCGCCACACATCACAAATCAAAGGCATGCGCAGAGAGACAGTGAGTCTCTGACTGTTACAAGATTTGTCTTTTAAGTTATGAGCATCTGCATTTAGTCTGAATGTTTCTCACCAAAGTCTAAATTTGAACTGCATTAGTTATTGTTCCTGTCTGTGATGAACACGAGCAGATGTTCACCTGTGCTCTTACCTGACTGATCTGCTTCTGTGTTTAATGTTTGTAGGCCAGAAACACTCTGTTTGTGTATTCAGTCCCTCGATCAGCAACTGAAGAAGCTGTAAAGACCCATTTCAGGTGAGTAGATTACAGATCAAAATTCACTTTTCTTATTTTGGTCTTAATGTAGTGTATCTGCATGTGATAATGAATAGTTGCCACCTGCTCCGTGTCTCAGTGTCAGCACTGTTTTTGTGTAGAGAGGCGTATCCGTCCTGTGAGGTGTGTGCTGTGAACCTGGGCTACGACGTGGCCAAGCTCATGTACCTGGATAAGGAAAGGTGAGAAGTCAAAGGTAACCATAATTATAAAGTCATGTGATTATTGCCCTCTGTGCAAATACGTGCATGCCATGCATGTGGTGAGTCTAAAAAACCCCCAATTGTGCACAATTCTTTCGCACAACTTTTTGCACACAGCAAGTTTTTCTTAAGTTAGCAGGTCAAGTGAGCTATTCAGTCTTTTATAGGTCATTATTTTAGTTTTACGAGGCACCAAGTTACTGTTTGATCTAGTCTCACTCGTAAGGCCTTTACACATCAGGTGCGGTTTTTTGAGCAAATAATTTGCACACAAAAAAAAAGCATATCTGGTTTTTGGCATAAGTTCTGTTATGTTTAAATGTTGTTATTTGTAACTTGTAACTCCATTTTTCCCTCTTTGGAGTGAGCTGTCAAAACTCTTTAGTAAATTTGTATTCTCATGTTTCTGTCACAAATTCATGTCACTGCCGGTGTGAAGAGTTTTGATCCAAACATTTCTCATCCAGATGGTTTCAGATTTTGTACCTGTACTTTGTAACATATGAACCATATTCCAGGCATAGAAATCAATGCTTAAAATATTGAGGGATCTGGAGCTTTGTTTTTATGTCCAACCAACTTTGATGTTTTTTTTAATTGTTTGTTTGTTTGTTTGTTTGCTTATTTTCCTCACCACAGGGTGCGAGCTGGAAAAAACCTGCGCTACTACGAGCGTGTCGTAGAAAACACTGGAAAACGTGATCTGATTAATCCTCGTTTGTGTGGCCACCTCTGTTGCTGTGCCAGCTCTGAGAAGGTGAGATGAACCAGATGAGAAGACAAAAAAGCAAAAACCACACATAGCCGAGTTACAACGACAAAGCTCCAAATATTGTGATTAGATAAAAAATTGGTTGTTTCAGTCTTGTTCTGCTTTTAATCTGTGTGTGTCTGTTTGTTAAGGTTGACGCCATTGAGTACTACAGTGCTAAAGAAAAAGACCTGCTGGAGGAGGTGAGAAAGCAGGTAGAACTGGTGCCAGAGCGCCCCCTGGGGATGGCTTTTGTTACCTTGCAGACTGAGGCTATGGCCAAGTTGTGAGTACCAATTTAAAGGTTCTTCTGTACAAGCAGTGATAAGTTTGCATACAGTAGGTGCCAGTGTTGTCTATTACAAGTAGCTGTCAGGGAGCATAGAAGCAGCAGCTTCAATGTCAGCTGACTAAGCTTTTTGCTCCCTCGGCTGTTGAAGATCTGGCCTGATCAGGACGGTAATTTCAGGATTTTATTGTCACCACATGACTTTTTATTGAGGCAGGCCTCAGGGAAGTGATAATTGTTGAAAGCTGGTTAATGTGTATCACTAACAGCTGCCTCTTACTCACTTCAGCATTTTGAAAGATTTCAACGCACTCGAGTGTGGTGGCACAAACTGCTGTTGTTGGAGGCGGTCCCAACCTTCATCCAACAGCAAATCTCTCAGAGTGAACAAGTGGAGGGTCAGCTTTGCACCGCATCCAAAAAATGTCTATTGGTAAGGTCCGAAACACCAACACAGTATGTGCTCCACACAGATGTGTGACTGTGTGTGTGTGTGACACTGGTGCCAATATGGCTGGCCAATAATATGATATTATTATTATTATTAACTTAGTGTAAGTGGAATCACATGATTACTTTTTAAGTGAATTCTGATGGTCAAATGAATGATTGCAATAAAGTTGTAATTTAACAAAATGAGTTTTAGTTTTTTGGTTTGTTAATGCATAGAAATGGAAACCATTTCATTGTATTGACTGGATTGGTTAAAAGGATAGTTCAGCTCTTTTGATGTGAGGCAGTATGAGGCACTTATGCTGAGGTGGTTTCTTACCTGCTGTAGGTAACTGTCAGCTCGCTCTCTGTCTGGAGAAGCAGGAAACAGAGTGTAGTTCTGCTGCAAATGGTACCAACAGCAACACATCTTTTAGCCACCAAGAAAATCACCAACCTAAAGTATATATGTCCCTTTGAGTGTACACTACACTTTAAAAATTTTTGCAGCTTTACATTGTTGTAAGACAGCTGCTTCCTATGGGACTACCTGTGGTTGTACGTAGGAATGTGGATGTCATGTGATTGGAGGTTGACTGATTGATTGATTGATTGATATTTTTATTAACTGTTCGAGCATCAAATGATTCCCAGCCTATATGGGCTTACACTATTTACTATAAGATAAATAGCCAGGATGGGCACGTGATATAGCAAACATAAACAAAATTCAACACACTCACAAGTAAATTACAACGCAAGTAAAGACAGGTTACATGGCAAAAATAAAATAAAATAAAACAAAGCTTAAGTTGGATACAGAGTTGTCTGTCTGAAATGCCATGCTTTATCTGTATATCTAGCAAGAAAGATGAAGTCTTCTTTAAAAAACTCAACTTGTGATTTTCTGTTAACCAAAACAAATCCGGTTTCTTCCCTTGAATTCTTTCAAATTAAACACAAATGGGCAAAGGAACACAAAGTGGAATTCATCTTCAACAAAAAACAACAACAAAATGAGTTGGTGTATCGTGTCGTCTTGCTGTTTCAATGCTACACTTTCAACATCTTTTTTATGGAATATACAGTAAGCATGCTATGTCTTTATCTGCCTCATCAAGGAGTGTAAAAACTAAAATTAATGACTCAAAAGCAGTGGAAAAAAAATAAACATTCCAGTAATTAGTCACAGAGGACATTTAATATTTGTTTTTTTGCAAGACGACCATGCATCTATTAGAGTTTACTGCTCATGTGCAGAATGACATCAGCTCCCCTGTGGTCCAAATTAGCTGGGGGAGACTTCCGCCAATCAATCAAACATGCAGTGCACTTGCAGTCATGGGCCAGACGACACATCATCTGCATCTGCAATAGCTGAAAAACCAACAGGGGGCTAAAGTTTGAGCCTGCCCTCAGGTTAGTAATCCTCAAATCACCCACTTGAACTTGAGTGTTGCCGGGGTTCAGCTATAGAGTGGCACACATCACGCAGCGATGCAGTGGAAAAATGATAAAATGACACAACAGTCCAGGAGATTACAGCTGAATACTTGGCTCACCTCAAAGAAACCTAAAAAAAAAAAAAAAAAATCTTCTCCACTTTTCCATATCTGTGATTGTTACTTCATATCCTTCTCTTTTTTAATAATAAATCAAATATTCCTGCCCTGCAGAAATAGAAGGAAATGGAGTTCAGGTGGAAACCATTTATTTCCAGCTTTGCGAGATGATCTGACAGCCTCACCATGATAGGCTGGCTGCCTCAGTTTTGAAGTACTTCACATTCACTTGTGGGCAGGTTTCAGTTTCGGCTCTGGGAAGGCTTTGGCCATGACTGATTTCATTAGCAGCTCTTTGTATTTCTTGAGCCTCTACTCAGAAAGAAGCTTTTAAGGTCCCTGAAAGTTTAAAACACTTCAGCAAACTGAGATACAGAAAAAAGTTAAAATCAATTTTCTATTTTCTATCTATCCAGTGTATAAGGTGTTGTACAGTGAGTGATGCCAGACCCCTTAGGTAGGTAAAGACCTTCAGTTTACTCTGTTAATTTATCACTGTGGTTAGTTTTCAAGCTGCAGTTAGAGGCACTGTATTTAACTTTGAGATTGAATAGTAAATGTTTCTGTTACAGCTTTTCTAAATGATCATTTTTCTGCAATATCCTGCCTTTTATAATTAAATATGAGCTATTCGTGTACAAGTTACATGTAATGAAATTATGTAATAATATTACAAAATAAATGTCACTGTAATCAGTTACAGTTACTGAGAAAGACTGTGTAATTAAATTGCAGTTACTTCTGAAAATGTTAATGATTACAAAAGGGGCTTCCATGTTAATATTTTCTGTAAAAAGCTCAGGCTGTTGAATCATTTTCATTTTGTTGCTTTGCATGTTTTTGATGCGCACAATGTCTTCTTTTGCCATTTCCAGTCGAGGCTGTTTTGTAAAGTTTGATACTATTTTGACGCTTTTGATTGGTTCTCTCTTGTTCTCCACGTCTGTCATTAACACTGCCTGGTTTAAACATCTGAAAATGGTTGAAAACGTTTGCTAGAAAGTTGGAAAAGTAATAAAAAACTACATTACGTTACATTATTTATTTCATTTTAAATAGGGTAGCTTATAATCTGTAACCTATTACATTTTCAAAGTAACCTTCCCAACCGTGTATAGCCTGTACAATATATACAAGGAAGTTCAGCGCATTATCATGACAAACTGACACAAACGGCAAAACTGCCCTTTGAGTGAACAAAGGTTTTTGTTTTTTTGTTTGTTTTTTTAACAACTGCTAGGAACTTGTATGTTTTCTAATGCTATACTCTAACTTTTGGTAAAGTTTAATTTGACATGAGAGGCCCAAAGGCTTGAAAGGTGACATTTGTAACACGTTCCTTCACGAACACCTTCGCCTTGATGTGACGTCCTGTTAGCCTAGCATCAACAACCCAGCAACAGTTTGTTCTCATCCTGAAAGACTGTTTACGGTACCTGTTTTATTTACTGATGTTGGGCAGCAGGTGGAATATTTTTCACCCAAACCGGGTCAGGTGTTGACAAACGACTTATGGGTTGTTTTTATAATTTGGGCGTTTAGAAAATATTTGTGACCACATGCTAACGCTATGATCAATAAAACGCCTCTCACTTAAAATGAACAACTTTCTTAGTGTTGTAACGGTAGCTAGCTAACGCTAAACGTTTACTGCTAGAAACCGCTTACAGTTGCATACAAATAGGAATGAAAGTGTCTTTCTTTGATAACAGTGATATCGTTACACAAAACAATTCAAACGACGTCTTTAACCCAGAATTTTCTGTTTTTTAACATTGATGATGTAGCTAAAGCTAAAATTGAAGTTAACTAGCTAGCTTAGCTAACGATAGCTAACATTATGCCCGTTATTGTGATGTTTGACCTAATATTTTATATTTCAAAGATTTTTCTCCTGTTTTTTGGCATACTGTAATAAAGTGTTGTTAATATTAGAGGTTCACACTAGATTACATTAAAATGGTAAAAGGTAAAAGCAGGTGTAAAGCTAGGCTAATTGATATCCCTGGAGTCAGCGTTAATTGGCTGCAGTTCACAAGCTTAACGTTACTCTGTGTGTGTGTGTGTGTCATAATTTATGCAATTAGTTATTAGTTTTGACGCAAGTCAAAAATTTGTTAAAACAAACAAACAAAAAACACCAGTGCAAATCAAATATTCCTGCCATGAAAAATGCCTCTAAATCTAAAGTAAATATTGTAACTAACTTGTGTGTATCCTGTTAAATAAATATAGCTTTTAGCCAGCTCATGTGTTTTAGGTCAGGAATACCATTTACTATAAACAAGGTTGTGAATTCATGTGAAGAACTGTACCAGCTTGCTTACAAAATAAATGTGATTTGCATCTTTGAGCCTACATTTGAAAAAATGCTGCTGTGTGTATTGACAGTCTCACAGATGCGCCTCATTTGCTGCTATTCATCTTTGTCTCGTCTGCCTGGGAGATCTCCAGTTATGGGACTTGAAGCTATTTTTTATTATGTTGTTGAAAAATACAGACTGCAGTTAAAGTAGTGAAACAACAGCAACTACAAAGAAGTCTGGAGGAGGACTTCCAGACACTAAACCCATTGCTAACTTAATTCTAGGCCCTGATCCATAAAAAGAGTGGACAGTTATGGAGGTGTAGTCACACAGATGCATGAGTAACCACCAACAGTTGCTGGAGAGCAGAAGGGCAAAGCAGCCATGCAGCCAAGTGAAGCTTTGATAATGTGGGGCCGAAAAGCTTCTTGATTTATGCAGTGGGGTAGATGGTCCAAATGTATCTTACTGGAATATTTATCAGACATGCACACCATCACTCTGCATCCTGAATGTAGTTGTGATGGCTGGACAGAACACTGTGCATTGCGTTGCATAATGCAAGGCTGTCACATACATATAATGGAGGACGGCAGCATGATTATTTGCATCATTTCCATAAGATCATAATTTTTCACTCTCTGTACATCTAAGATTAAAGGAATGGAGGAACACTGTGCTGACGGGTGGGGCTGGTGGTGGTGAGGGGGGTGTTTGCTTCTGCTTTGCTGGCAGCAACTGTCAGACAGCTCCTGCATTAAAATAGACTTATGTATATTGATGTCTTGTCAAAGTATAGTTATGTTCACCAGCGCATCGGCTTCCCTTCCTCTCAGTGAGCTGGTTACTTAACTAGAGGGCTTCACACACTGTGCAGTAAATAATGTGTTATCTGCCATTTCCTGCCACTGTGTGTTATTGTCAAAATAAGTTTACAACACATACAGAAAAATACAAATACCAGTGTGGCCAACTGTGTGTCACTGTTGTTATTGAAATATAAACTTACTCTGATTATTAAACTATACTGCTACTATAAAACTGTATAACCAGTCAAACAGACTTTTAGGATAGATTGAAATCTCCAGTTGAAGGTCAGTTTGCTGCAGAGTAAAAACAGACAAATGTGACATCACTATCCGAAGCTGAAGCTGTCCCTATACCTCCTGATTTTGGAAAGATGTAGCATGATATATTGTTGAAAAGACTGACTCTGATTTTTGTCTCATGTTGGAAAAATGTAGTTTGTTGTCTTCTCAACAACCAAAGTAAAAAAAAGAAAAATACAAAAACAAAAACAAACCAAAAAACCCCCAGAAAGAATTATACCTAAGCAATTTGTTGATCATCTCCACACCATCTCCATCAGCACAAAGCCAAATTTAGTCATTCTAAACCTTTATTGTTTTTGAAAAGGAAACTGAGCAGTACATAAGAACTATTTCTAATTCAAATAGTAAGGAAGCTGCTAAAACTTTTCAGTAATGCTCAGTTTTTAATGAGTACTCCTCCTGGCTCTCGTTCTTTTGTCCACATGTATTAAAGACTTTGTTTATTTGTTGTTTTTGTTGCTGTTGCTGCTGCAACTGACAATGAAGATTGCTTTATTAAAAAACAAACAAACAAACTTAAGGTTAAAGCTCAGGCTGAAGTCCATGTCCCACCATTCTCTGCTGTAATTGACTTTATAAAAGCACATTAGTTAATAATTAGAGTTCCTGTGGTTGTACTGTGGTCCACTTGGCATGAGTGCAAAAACTGAGCATGAAAACTGTTTTGTAATATCTTCTATTTACAGAGGTAAACTGTGTTGAGATTGTTTTTTTTTTTGTAAACATGGTGTGATATAATAAATTGCCTTGTTATTTATTGCATTGTTTATATTTTTTCCTGATTCTTTGCACAGATCTCCAGAGATTCATCATCGGGTCAGGTTCTACACTACTGTGTCAGACTGTGGCTCAGGCACATGAAAGTGACAGGTAGGAACAAAATGTCTTTTTTTCTTTCTGTGTTTCTCTGAATTGATGTGAACACCTGTTTCCTTAACTGGTAATGCTGCTCAGAATTACTCTTGTCAAAGTTGAGGTTTAAAGGTTCATTTCTCTCCAGTAGAGGGCACTGTGGATATTCATTAAGGCAAGATATGTCTTGTGTGTGTGACCCCCCCCCAGTGATTACAGTGTTTGAACAAAGCTGCTGTATTTGTTTGACTTCTTGGCACTGAGTAAATAAACTACAGGGTGGCATCAGAGACTTTTCCCCCCGTTCTTCACTTCTGTCGTTCCCTGTGCACCTGTAGGGACATTAAAAGTCACAAAATTAAAATACATCACTTTTCTTTTTGATCAAACAAACCTTTCCTGCAGATTAGAAGGTTAGGACCCAGTTGCTAGATGCAGATGCATGCCTAAAGCTAACCTAAATGCAAGGATGTGTTTGGTTTTTTGATGTATTCATGAGGACATTGAGATTTATCCCTTGGATGCTGGTGCAGGCATGTGAACCTGACTAGCACTTCACTGATGCTACTGCATATTCTGAGGACATATGGTGATGTAACATGCAAGCACAGAAACAAAGCATTAATTTACCAAATGAGAAGAAAATCTGTTTGAATATTGATGTAAGATTTTTTTTAATGATAATATAACTCGACCTACTGTGATGCAAATCAGGATTGATACATCAGAGAGAAAGAACGATTTGAAACCTGGCAGGTGAGTCTCCACTCCAGCACTACTTTCATCACCCAGTCTGTATTATGCTGTCTGTCTGAATAAGAAACGTGCAGAGTTATGTTAATGGATCCTTTGGATCCTTTGTGTAGGGTAATTTCTGATTTATCTTTCTCCTTTAGCCACCTTTTTTTCTTTCTACCCCCCTCAACTCCTATTACACACACACACACACGCACGCGCACTCATGCACACACTTATTTTGTATTATTGGTGTCCCCCCTAGTCACCTCATCTGTCATTCCCTATGTATATAATCCTGCATGATTATAGAAATAGAGAGTTTTGCTCTCTAAATTAAACGTTCTTGCCGGGGCTCGTTGATTAAAAAATGTCACTCTGATAAGGACATTTGTGCTAAATCTATTATGTGCAAAACATTGTTTTTAAATCACTCAAAATTATTGGCAGGCAGTAATAACACATTGGGTTTACTTGGCACGTTCATTTAAATGAAAAGGGGTTTATCTTTGTGAGATGTTATTTGTTGGTAAACTGACATTGCTATTCGCTGTTCTCTTTACTGCAGTCAAGTTGTGAGGGAACAGTATTTGACTTAAGAAGTCGCTTTCCTCCGCATCTCCAGCAGACAGGCTGTAAACTGGATATGAGATAACTGACAGGAAAAGGGAAATCATGTTGGCTGTCTTATCTTGCCTCATATTACTGAAATAAAATTAACCTTTGGTTGTTCATACATTAGGGCAGCCCTGCGCGCCGGCTTTTTAAATTTGCAATAGGGCACGGCCGATATATTGGTTTGTGGATATTATCGCCCGATATTGGCCTATCACAGATATATCGGTATCGTTATATATGTTCTTAAAAATTAGTCAGTGTTAAAACTTTGTCCAGCAGAGGGCGGCTCATTATTTAATATTTAATAAGTGAAGTGTTAGCTGTTCAATGCACTGATGTTTGGAATAAAGTTTGTTATAATGCAAGATATCCACCCTCCATTACATGTCTTTGTCAC
>JAPXVT010000006.1:23212166-23223481 GCA_029823135.1 Acanthurus reversus | reverse complement strand
CACGGCAACCCCTACACCGCGTGTCTCATTTCCCAAACGGCTCCTCACCGTCACATTACTGCCAAAGGTCATTTCAGCTGTGAGGCACTCAGACAAAATTTGCAAAACTTTAATGTAGGTTCACAGTTCAACAAAAGGTTTCAAAATCATTTTTAAATTACAACATATCATTTGCACATGAAACATTCCTACATTAAAATACAAAAAGAAAAAAGAAATGAAAAGGCATGTTTTTAGGGAGTCCTGCTTTGGTGAAACCAGCCTGTGGCTTCCCGCTGCTCCTCAGGGATGGGTTACATGCAGAGGA
This sequence comes from Acanthurus reversus, assembly GCA_029823135.1. Classification (NCBI taxonomy): domain Eukaryota; kingdom Metazoa; phylum Chordata; class Actinopteri; order Acanthuriformes; family Acanthuridae; genus Acanthurus; species Acanthurus reversus. Next base: position 23,223,174 of record JAPXVT010000006.1, on the reverse strand, counting down.
CATGTTTGACTGTACGCTGCATATGTGACCAATAATGTACCTTTACCTTTACTGAAGTAACATATTACCAAAGGAAAAGAAAAGCAGACGAGGAAGGTAGACAGAGCAGGCATTCAGTGAGCCAGATGTATCGTTAATGTTCGTAGTTCCGATGGTCCGATGAGCCTGGCAGATGTGCCTCTCCCTGTTCAGACAAACCGTCACCTGTGCCAGCTCGGGTTGGCTCAATCACAACCACATATGCCACTAGGTCTAGCGATGTTAGGCTAAAAACAGTGGAGCCCTAATAAGAATCATTTTGCATGGTAGACTATACACTTACCCACTGACGGTGACTCTTCTGTTTAACACCAATGTTTCATTCAAAATGCGTTTATCTGCCTCCTCCTCACTAGCCTGTGCTGTTGCAGCCATTTTAGCTGAAGTAAACAAACAGGCATAGCAAGCTAGCAGTCACATGAATGACCGTTCCCCTCTGCATACAAAGGTGCAGTCAGGCTGTGGGTGTACTAACCTAGCTTGTTAAAAACTTAATTCTGTCATTGAAAAAAACCAACAACATTAACTTAATTTGTTTACCTTGATAGAAACAGAGGGAACAAGGTTATGCATTAAAAGGTACAGTTAAGCTGTGGGTATGAACTAGCTTCTTAAAAAAAAGGGGAAAAAAAGAAAAAAACCTTACATTAATAATTACATTAATTCATATAATTTGTTTACACTGACAGACAGAGAGGAAGAAGGGAAAACAAATGAGGGAGGGACAGATGAGGAGAGAGAGGAGGGGCATGGAGAGGGAAGTGTGAAAGCAAAGGCAGCAGGAGAGGAGAGGGCAGAGGAAAGAGATGCCGATCAAATAAAACATATTCAAACAATGATCATGTCTGTATTGATCTCTACTGTACACCCCCCACCGCCTCCATCAGCACCACCAGCAACAGTGTTAAACACTAAGCCACTGTGCCACCCAAGTGCAACACCCTATTATATATTTTGTTGAGTTGCGTACATATAAAACCTTTCCAACAATGTTTAAACCCAGAAACATTCTCTCAATTTATTCATGGTAAAATATACTTTACTGTTCTCCTCCCAGCAGGAAGATCAGATCCATCTGGAATGTAGTCAGGAAGCCTCAAGAATTTGATGATTTTTTGAATAAAAAGGATTTTTGAATCTACAAGATTATAGACTTACGAGTTTTCACTGATGTGACCAGAAAATCAAGACATTTTCCATTAACATAGACGACAGTCAATGTCAGCACCTCCAGATGGAAGACATGTCTCCCTTAAAACTATGCCAATCAGTGGTAGGATTTTGCTCTCCATGGTACGGCGTCTTGAACAAACAGCAGGTACAGAAGTAGGAACAGAGGTTGACTCATTTTGAATTGTGTTACAGTATACATTTTAAATGATCATATCTAGAATCTTCTAAATTGACTTAAAGGTTCTGCCGGGGTATAAATAAGAGGTTTTTAGTAAAATAAAATTATCTGCCATAACTTAGATCAGGGCCAAATGGCCCAAAAGACAACAGTTTTATCCTAACCTACTGTACAACAAACTCTAGAATTAGTATTGTTACTACTCGCTTATTTGTTTTCTACCCTCTTTTTAACCAGTTTATAAATTGTTTTAGGCACATATTCTTCACAACTTACCATCAAGTTAGCAAGATGGACTTCAGAATGGATTTTCTCAAAATTATCAGACTTTGAAGCTTTCAAATTGCCGTCTTAAAAAATTAAAACTAGTATAAACAATTACAGACCCTCATTTTTGAGATAAATCTACTTTTGATAAAACTCTCATGCTTAAACAAAAGCAGGTTGAATGCATACTGATGATCATGGGTTTGGATGATTATATCAAAACTGCGTAACTGTGCAAGGTTAATAGAAGGTAAAATGACGAGAAAACCCGACGCAGAGCTCACTGTGATGGATTAATGCGTTTCAAGTTTCTCTCAGAAGACTCAGCATTTAATGTGCTAATATGCTGAATGCTAATATGCTTTTAGCACAGATGAATTCATATGTTGTTTTCAGATATCTAGTGATAATATCTTTTTCATTCAACACTGTGCCTACATCTGCTGCAAGTTTTTGTCAGGGAAGGACGATTATGAGCTGCTGAGAGCTTGACGTTCTGCAAGTATTGCAGCAAAGGCAATCACTTGTTGTGACAGGGACAAGGAAGCTCCCTCTCCCTGCAGGAGGCTGATTGATTGGGCAGTCAAGAAGAGGGAAATGTCCTTCACAATGGGCAGGGAAGGACAGCAGACCCAGGATGCTCTCACTCTCCTCCAAGAACTTTGCGTTTTACTAAACTAATCCTCACTGTTGACATCAAAGAGCCACAGCTGACGTGGGAATGAGCTCTTACTGGAAATGCTTCTGTCAAGCGAGATGGATGCAAGTGGTCCAGATTCATAAAGTAGTGCCTCCTGCCTTTGACTGAGCTTTTTTCATACTCATCAAAAACTGCCAAAATGCAAGGCCTTAGCATCAGAGTGTGCTCCTGCAAATTCAAACAGAGAGGAAACTGCAGTGCAAGTATTGAATGATCGCAGCTTTGTGGGGAGAATCAGCAAGATTATGTCAGTATCTCTTATCAATTTTTTAATTTGTCAACCCCAGATTTAGCAAATTGTACTGCTTTGCAGATTTCAGTGCTGCCCTTCATTTTCATGACAGGAGGACAGCCGTTGTACAGCTTGAAGAAAAAAGAATCACATTGCAGAGGCAAACCTGATATGAAATTAGCAAGAATTATCAATGATTTTCATTGCTACAATCTACATCACACTCCTGAGTTGTTTTAATTTAATGTATATTGAAGTAGGACCTGGATTTTTCCTTCTCCTCATAGCTGCTTTTATGAGTGACACAATAAAAATTCTTGCTAATGTTGCAAATCTTTAACAGCTCTCAATAGAAAGAAGCTTGAGTATATTACTTCAGTAACTGTTGTTACTTTGGTTCTAGACTTAATGATTGATCATTTAATACTTTAGAATGTGTCTGTTTTAGTCTGTTTTTCTTTGTGTCTAATCCTTAATGGATGAATGATTTTTTATTTTTCTAAGCCTGGTCATTGAACCATTAAAGCAACAATATTTACTGTTTAATTGTAACTAATAGCTTTAATACATTTGAAAGGTACACTAAACTGTAATAAGGACCATGATTCCTGTTTTATTCCCAGTCTTTTTCCTAATCACTTGTTTTTTGGTTTGCCAGCTTAGATCTTCCTTGATCAATGAGTAATATTTTACCGTACCTTGTTACACACCAACAACTATGACACTGATTTTGGTGAAACTGGTTTATATTTTATGAAGAAACTGTTTTCTGGTTTTGCTTTAGATAACTCCTGGTCACTCTGTCCAAACCTAGAATGATTTATGCATTTTCCTAATTCCTAAAGCTACTTGTTGCTAAAGTGACCACTAACTGCTGCTAGCTCTGGCTGCCATTAGCTTGTTAGCTCAGTTAACTGTGCAACAACCTGACTCTGATCAAACTGGACTTGGATTTCGTTAGTAAGTAGGATTGCTGGTGTTTATACCACTAGCACAGGAGCTTTGACTACTGGGAGTTGGAGGTTTTCAGGCCTGGGGCAGTTGGGATCCAGCAGGGAATGCTGGCACATAGCAACACCGGAATCATCACTGGAGCCAGGCGAGCAGGCAACAGAGCGAAGTTCAGCAACCTCTGCAGACATCATGGCAGTGGCAAAGGGACAAAAGTGGACTCTCAGGGAGGAAGCTTAAAAAAGATAAAAGAGTGACAGAGCAAGAGACAAGCAAATCTTGGCCTGGCTTTTAAAACAGCAACAAGTGAACCTTACTGGCTCCTAGACTAGTAAGTTATACTAACTAGCTCACTACATCATGTATTGTAATGTTGTTTTGTTTGATTTTTGGCTTTGTTTGGAAATTATCTGCATGCTATTTTTTGATTATAGGTAACATTCCATATTTAAGACAGTGGTTAATAAATGATTTGCACAAAGAAACGGTATAGACACCAAACTGCAAAAAATAACAAGTCCTGCATGATGTTGCTTTAATTATTTTACTTTCCCATAAGTTCTCACTTTCATCTTGATCAAAATGTGTCCAAACATAACGCTCAAACATCTGTCTGTTTTCTTTTTACGTCTTAAGTATAAAAACCACAAGCAAAACTTGGAAGCAGCACTGCCTCACAGACATTAAATTCTATCACCTTCTTTGCATTCATCTATTTCAGTGAGGAACTTGTTAAATATTTGCGCTGTGCCAAGTCATACAGAGCCATGGCACCATGGCCATTACCAATGAGGAAGGCTCCGCTTTTAAATGTTAATTGCCCTTCCTCACACTTTCTCATTACACTCATTCTAAATGATGTGCTGTGAGCTCCACTGAAAGTGTTCCCATTTATTCTCTGAATGGTTTTTAGATCCACACAGTTACGCTGCAGTCACATATGTGCGGTGAAGTTAAAAGGAATTGTTTCTGCATGATTTGTGTGTAAAGCAGATGTGAAATATTTGAGGTTTTTTTTTTTTTATAAAGTCAAGTCTTTGTTCCACTCAGTAGCGTGCATCAGTGGAGTCAGAACGGTCACATACATACATGAATGTGAACATGTTATGATCTTGTTTCTCCAAGGATACGGCACATTTTGTCATTTACTTAGCCTGTGCGAAACACAATGGTTAACATCATGGAGTGTACAGAGGTAACGTACAGCAAAGAAAAATTGCACACCAATCAAATTCACAGGCATTTATTTGTTTTAATGTCTTAACACTGCCTGATGAATATCACACCAAGTAACCAATGAGTCGAAAGGATCATCAGGTTAAAGTCAAAGGGCAACGCTGGCCATTTAAAACATGAATGTGTTTCCTCATCGCTCTGGTTGTTATTTTGTTTTGTCGTTATCCTGCTTTGTCTCCATCACGTGTCTCAACATGAAAGTGTCCAACAGGGCAAAAATGGCAGAAACAGAAGGGATTTCTCCCCATGGACATGCTTGGCACAGTACAGATTTAAAATTTAAAACTCAAATAAATGATGATTGTTGCTGGCTGGTCTGACAGTACAGCCTCTGTGCTTAGTGTCAGTGCATTCATTAATGAAACTACCCTCATCGTTTCCAACAAATCCTTGTTACATTTAAAGAAATTCCGAACTGGAACATAACGATGAACTGAAAGCTACAACAGTGACAGAAAGTTTATTTGGATTGTAAATTTATTTGCAGTATCTACAGTTTTTCCTTTTGGAGAGCAAATCATTGTGCACTGAGGATGCAACCATGACTCAAATTTTTTCATAAATAATCCAACTAAACTTCAGGCAATTATAAAGTCTGTACTACTGATTAACTTATGTGTTATTAAAATATTTAAAATGACTGTATTTCTCCTTTCATGTAACTGCCCTGTGTGGATAATCAGACCAGGGAAGATATCTGTGTGCAGATCTGTCTGGAGGTTGCATTGTGTCAAAGTCTTTTCAGGGAGGAAGATTAGTGTGTCAGTCACCAGAGACTGAGGCCGTGCACGCTCGTCATATGACGTGACTGTTTCTGAGTATACTGTAACACCGACTGGGAAATGGTCGTCCTGACCTGATCTTCATTTTAAGATGCTTTTCTCTCTGCGTCGCACTCTGTGTATCTACAGTTGTTGCTGGAAGTTGCCATGTGCAGTGCTTTTAAAAGGAAGTTGAGGCTTTTGAATTATTAGAGTAGAACAGGAGGAATGTTGGGCAGCGTCGTGTGCTGAGGAGGGTTTCCTGCTCGTTGGCCACTTTGTTAAACCAGTCTGCGTCATCTTTAATTAATAAACCAACTCTGAATGAGCTAGCTGTAGCCTTGCCTGGGGGAAATCACCACAGCATCACCAAAGTTAGCAACACAGAAACTGTCATACACTGACACCCCCTGTGATCTTTCAGATATGGCACAGAGGTAGCTCTGATAGAACACACTGCCTACCAAGCAGTACAGTCAAACCTTTAGCACATGCATATTTATTGGGTTCATCCTCTCTGGCTTTGTATCAGGACATGAAGTGCAAGCCAAGAATAATGAGGTTCATTATAGGAATCCACCCACTTCTCACCACATGTCTTGACCATGTCTGTGTGCACTTTTTAAATCTTTAATAAGTAATTAACCTGGCTGAAATGCTAGAGTTGCAGTGGTCTGAAATGGCAAACCTGCAGCATCTGTCTTGATGCCTTGTTGCCTTGGAAACATTGGATTGGAAGGACCAAGCAGTGGAAAAGATAATGTTAGAAAGAGCATCAGCCCAGTGAGGAGAAAAATATATATAATTGGTTTTGAGATTCAACCATAACTGACCAACAGCAGCTTTTGTAAACACAGGACGGGAATATTGAAAAAAGTTTTATAATCTGAATTCACCGGAAATAAGGATTGGTTCATGCCACGGACAGGAATATGCTGCCTTAGCCTGTGAAGGCTATTTGGAGCGGGAGCTTAAGCTTGACACAATGTGCCTGTACAATGGTTGGATCTGAGGTCTTGAGGATCTGTGAGGGAAGCGCAGTCGTAACAGAAATCCTCACTGTAAAGAAAAGAGGTGAAAAGGCGGTTATTTAAGCAGATGCCCCACTCAGCAGAGAGAGGATTAAAATGCACTACTGCTTATCTGGCATAAAGACTTTGACTTTAAAACCGCAGGTTCCCTCAAAAACATGGTGTGAAGGTCACCCTTTTATTGGATGCCTTTTGTGTGCTAATGAGAATGCATAGGGATTTAAGTGTCCTTTTCTTTGTTCTTCTATTCACTTCAAGCTTTAATGTTGAAAAGAAAAAATAACAAGGCTACGAACAAGTGCTTTTTTGTTTTTCAACAATTTTGCGGGGTAAAGTGGGGTTTGATTGCCTAGCAAACACAAAAAGCTGCAGAAACTGTACAAGGATCAAGTGAACAGTTCAAAGTGTGATATATCAATGGTGCCTTCACTTCAGCTGCTGTATGCATAAAAAAAATCAGAGACCATTTTTCAGTAAAACCACACTTTTATTTCTTCACAGCTCTCCCAGGACACTCTGTGTACTCAGTTTGATCTTTTTTTTAAATGTAGAAAAACCTGAACTTCTAAATAACACTGCCTCGAAATAACAGTCGACTATTTTTAGTGCAGCTTGGCATTTTACCTCAAGCGGTGGCTTGGCTACCAACAGTTGGTATTTCTACAAAACATCAGCTGATCTGTGCTGTGACATTGATTTTACATGTTAAGTTACACCTGGTGCATCAGGTCCTTGTCCTGTAAAATACAATGAAGAATACCTCACACTTCCCACATTTAAAAAGAGTCTGTGCATGCATCTTGTGGTGGACAGCAGCCCCGACACAAAACACAAGACACAGCCTGTTAACTTGATTACCATTGAACCAAAACCACAGTCTTTTCCTGTCACTAATCGTACGTACGTTTTTTGTCCCAACTGAACGACACGCTTTGATGCGCATTGTAGGTCTTGCTCTTTGTGCACCTAAAATCTGCAATAAGTGAAAGAAACACTTAGTCCATACTTTATTTAAAAAAATGTTGCCATTGAAAATAAAAAACAAGGAACAATTAAAAGGGCACTCGGAAAGTGCAAACCTCAGCCATGGCAAATAGTTTCCTGTTCTTTTAAATGTAAATCTGCAATGTTTGGATACGTTCCCTGAACTATTAAAATTATGTCCAAATGTGATCGTGCCGAACTGAAGCCTCATAATCTCACCTTTTTGCATTTATGATGTATCTTTAACATGCATTTGTGAAAATGAGCATTTCCGTCATTACGATGGTGATGTTTTTCTAGTTGTTAGCACCGTCCAAAATGACTGCTTTCTGTTTGAAGTTTGAGCAGATACTCGTGTAGGCAACTACAGAGGATTACTAGTACTCCTGAAAGTGAATAATGAAATGAAGACTTCTACAACTGGCTGTGTTTTTTCACAGCTGAACTTAACTACTTTCTACTGAACTTTAAAGGCGGAGTCAGCAGCATTTGTTCGTCGCCCTTATAAACGCAACATTCAAACTGGGCCCCTCCCCCCGAGCTCAACGCCACCAGAAGTATCATAGCATGTACGTGTAGTGCTTGTAGCTACGCAGCAAACTATTTGTTTTGATGGAAAAGTCAATAATTTAGCAAGCTAACAAGCTAACTGCCAGTGTTTGGCATAATTTTGTTTGGTGTTTTAGCAGTTCACTTAATTTTTGTTTTGTCATTGATATATTAAGAAAATGCTTATATGGGACAATGGGAAGTTGGTCATGTGACTTTTCAAACCAATATAAATGACATGACCTTTTCTCCTCCATGCTCTGATGGAGGCCACTAGGATGAAATGTTAGCATGTCTGTTGACATGGTCACAATAAGATTTTTTTGTTTTTCTCCTGAAGATGTGTGTGTGTACTGCCTTCATACCTTTGGATATTCAGCAGTTGGAACAGATGATTTTGGTTTAGCACCACAATATAAAACATTGGGAAGACGCATCCTCTCAAATATAAACTGAAATTGAATAATACTTGTGTAGCTGTGCTGTGATTCAGACTCCCACCAAAATTGAATATGATCTTCCTTGGCCCATGCTACAACTTTCTGCCGAGTTTCATAATGTATTTCTGTAAATCTCCTGACAAAACACAAACAAACAAGCAAAAGGGACCGAAAACATGACCTCCATAGCGGGAGTAACATTTTTATTTTTCAGAACCGATATATGTAAATGAAATTACTAGGACACGGGTCGGTTCATAAAAGTTTACATCTTGTGGAACTGATTAATGCTCTCCACACCCTAACGTTCACTTTCCTTTAAATAAAACTAGGCCCCAAATCTACCTCTGTGGTTGTAGGTTGTGCTGGAGGCTCTAAGTCGACATATAGCATCAGACTGAGAGTAGGAGAAAAGAGTAAATATGTGATTAGTTGTTTTTGGCTGAGTGAATATATATTTTATTCCAAACCTCTTCTCTTCTCATGGCATTGCATGGCTGCTGTTGACCTCGGGGACGCTGGAACAATGTAGAATAAAACCTGAAGCAGCCCCCCACCATCTTAGCCCTCAGCTCTCATGTCACAGAGGGAAGCAAGCTCTTGATCCTGTGGTTCCATGTGACAGTCGGCCATTTCACTCAACACCTGCATTATATATGATGCTATTTTGTTGTAGCACAGAATCCAGAGGGGCTAAGATTGTAGCATCCAAATCAGTTAATATAAACATTTATCACAACTACATGTTAGATATAGTTGCTTTTGCCGTTTCTGATGGCGAGAACTACTCACCACATTATATGTCACGTAAAAAAGCAATTTCAGTAAAGCCGGGTCATATTTTATGGAGAAAATGTCCTCTGGTTTTCCCTCTGATGTCCTACGACTGCTCTGCCTGAACTCTGTGATTCACGGAGGTTCCTGAAAGCAACATGCAGGCTGCCTGCAGACTGAAGCTGCAGCTGCAGCAGCGGGTCGTTGTTGGGGGGGGCACGTGATCAAATACTGATGAGTAGGCATGTTTCTCGTGTGTGTCTCTCTCTCTCTCTCACCCTTCTGGTTGTCTAGCAGGAAGTTGCTGTCCTCATTGCCGCCAGTGATGGCGTAAGAGACAGCGTCACCATCCGGATCATTGGCGTGAACGATGGCAACCAGAGTGTCTGGACCGGCATCCTCACTTAAGAATGTCTTATAACTGAGAGAGCAAAAGAGAGACACAGAGAGAAGGAAGGTGTCAATTCAAGAAAAACAGACAAAGACGGCAAAGATAAGGAGAAAGAAATTGAAAAACAGAAGAGAAGAGAAGAGAAGACAGGAATACCTGAGAAAAAAGGGAAATAGATGGAAGGAGGAGAAATGACAAAAAGAAATAAAGATAGAAGCAGAAACAAAGAAGATTGAGAAAAGAAGAAATAAAAGTTTGAGAAACATGTCACGAACAAAAGACAAGTAGAAGGTGTGAAGGAGACAGACAGAGGAGCGATAGAGGAGGTGAAGATTAAGTGAAAACAGATGGAGAAGAAACGAAGGGAATGAAAATAGTCTGACATAAAAACAACTTAATTAGGTGACTGACTCTGTGGGCGAGGGACACAGACAGTGACAGGGAAGAGAGAGAGAGAGAGCGAGAGAGAGAGAGAGAGATGCGTCTCTGCTGCTGATGTTTTTTATTAAATAAAGTTGCATTAAAGTGTAAAAGGTGAAAACAAACTGACAGAAAAGAAGAAAAATATGATCCTACGCAGTCTGGGAGAAAACCGGCGCCTCGTCGTTGCTATTGGCGACTCGGATTCGGACAGAAGCGGTGCCAGTCCGGGGGGGCATCCCTGCATCCACGGCAACCACCACAAACTCATAGACATGATTGGGTCGCTCATAGTCCAGACGACGGGCGGGGCTGACCACGCCCCCCGATGTGATGTCAAAATCGCCTCCATGAACAAAGTAAGAGAGCTCAGAGTTTACTCCTGAGTCACAGTCCCGGGCCAGAACTGAGGAGGAGGAGGAGATGACAAGGAGGAAGAGACAAGAGATAAGGATGAGGGTGGTAAAAGAAGGAGGAATGAAAGAGAGAGGAGGGATAGAACAGAGAATAAAAGGGGAGAAGAGGAAGAGTAGAAGAGGAGCAGCAGGAGTTAAGGAAAACAGATGAAGAAGAAAAAGAAAGACATGAAAAACGACAAAAAAGAGAAAAGATGAGTAAGAGATGAAATGGGAGGAGGAAAAGGGTTGGATGAAGAGGAAAGATAAAAAAGATAAGGGGGAAAAACAGAAGAGGGGACGGAGGATAGACAGAGAGATTTAAAGGAGGATGAAAAGGGGGAGAAGCAGACAGAAGAGGAGGAGGAGAGAAGAAAGGAAGTAAAGGAGAAAAGGCACAGAAGAAATAGGGGTGAGGAAGAGGAGAAAAAAGAGAAAAGAGCAAGACAGAGGAGGACAGAAAAGAGGAAAAGAATGAGGAGAAAAA
>JAPXVT010000006.1:23125349-23137494 GCA_029823135.1 Acanthurus reversus | reverse complement strand
TTTTCCTGATTGTCTTCAGAGAAGGACAAGAAGAAGGAAAGAAGCAAGTAGGAAAGTAAAGTAGTGGGCCCTTCTGCAACTTATAAAGTAAGCTAATGCGCGGGAACATGCATGTTAATTGTTTGTGTTGATTAGCAACAGTCCTGTGCCCGTCCAGCTGCGGGACTATTGGTGCTGGCAGAGCCGAATAAATGATTAAATCAAAAAGCAAATCATAATCTGTTTTTGCGTATTACTGTCAACTAAATGGAGTTTGTAGGACTGTTGCATAAAAACAAGATCACACTCAAGGTCGATCACACCAGTGACATTATTCAGTACAACAGCACGACCACTCGTGTGTTAATCCTTAATTATAGATGCATTCTTTAAGTAAAGTCTTACTTGAGTTTCAAAGGACCAAAACTTAAAACAGATACAGTAACTGTGGATGGATCAACACTGATCTGGTTAGTCTGACACTGCATTGAAAAGATCTAAAAACAGCTGCTGAGAGGTGTTCTTTCCTTTCATTTTTCTACCCTTTCTACAATCTTGCACTGAGCCTTATCATGAAAATGTCCTGTTACAGACAAGTGCACATTTAAGTGAACAAAGACAGGCTCTCTATTTCACTGAGGGGTCAGTAGGATTTTCTTTAAATAAATAAATAAAAAAACAAAATAAAAAATAGTCTTAAATAAAAGTGATGCTGCCCAGTCATCACTTTTTGGCCTCTTTACATGTGTGGTGGTGACTGTGCATGCAGACACGCTGCCCTTTGCCTGTATTTTGATGTTTCTGCTGAGTCGGAATCTATTCGGAACAAGAGTGGGTGCACAGGTGAGGTTGAGGGCACAGTGACTGAATGCCCATCAAACTGGAGAAAATTACCGATGCAGACATAGCCGTGAAGAAAAGGAAATAAACTTTTAGTCAAGCGAAACAGCAAGTGGATAAAGCTCGTTCCAGAACGAGAATGAATTTCGGTTTGACTTTTGAGCACTAAGGGGGGTTGAAGAGCGACGAGGAGTTGGCCTACTTTCTGTTGGACAGGTAGGTACCAAACACCGGCACTTAGCTTGTTAGCTTGCAAAATTTTTGACTTATCCATTAAAACAAATGTAATATTCCTACAGCTTGCTGTGTAACATTAGGTACAAGCAGCATAACAGTACACAGAGTACACACTAAGTTATGATATGTCTGGTACGGAAGCTTTGGAGGCCTAGGGGCCCAATTTGAATGTTGCATTTACAAGCATCAGTGAACAAATCTTAATGACTCCACTTTTAAGCCTTCATGCACACTGAGGAAGCATTTTTACGGACCTCAAAAAAAAAAAAAAGTTTCCAAAATTCTTTCCAAGCTTGATCTAAAAGTTTTTCTCATTGAAATGTGGGCAGGGAAAAAACAACTTCTGTGCAGGAATGGAAGCAGAACTGCAAAGAAACAAACTTTCTGTTGCCTCAAACACTTTTTCTCAGTGATCAATATAGCCTGATGCACTTTACAGTTGTTTTTTATTGACTTGTTTGCTTTTGTTTTTATTGTAAGGCAGGGATTTTTGTGAACAACATTTCATACATAATTACTCTGCTAAGTGAAATGCATCTTAAATATTTCCAACTATCTTAATCTAGAAAAACTTTCTCAGGAGAATTTAGTTCTCAAATCCACCTCCTGTGTAATCAAGCATGTGGAACTGCTCTCCTGCTCTGCTGACTGATGAAGACATCTCAGTGCTGTCACATCCCACAGGACGTGTAAGGAACTTCAGAGAAAAACGTCAGAATCTGTAGCAGGATTTCAGGGAATGGAAACATAATTGACAAAGTGAACAGCTGTGCTGCAAATTAAACCTTAAACACCACCCACACAAGGCATCAACTGCCCAGCACTGGACTGTAAATGGAGCGGAAACCTACAACAACAAGTACAGAGACTGGATATTCTTCAATCAGTTGCCCCAGAAACAAAGATTAGTACAAGGAAGAGGAATATTTTATAAATGCAATTAGTTGTGCAACTTGAGGCTTAATGAGAAAACAATTCAAGTAAAGAAATGCTTTCACGTAAAGCATTTTAAAGTCTTAGAAAACATTTTGCCAGTAATAAGCAACAATTTGAAAACTTTCACCATGTGCAGCTTTAAGCACAACATAAGCTAATGGATCGACAGCATCAGCCCTTTAACATCTGCCTAAATCCCAGTGACAGGACGTTTCTGCTGGCTGGAAAGATGCCCAGCTGAGAAATCCTCAGTGAGTCTGCTTGCTGGACTGATTGAGAGTTTTCCATTGAAGTCAAGACCAAACCACACTAAAACCATGAAAGCTCCAGTTTTCCTGCTGTCTTGAAAAATTGTAAAGTGTTTTGTTGTAACTTACCATGAGGTCTTATATGAGGTTAATATTAATTGCATGATGTAAATGCTAAAGAATAAAGACACCATCTGCCTTTAGATTGATTCGATATAAACCTTGCTGGGCGTACTTTATTTTGATAGTCCGTCTGTTGACACAAGTCATCAGTAAATATTTAGTCACATGTCAACAGCGTGTCAGTTACTATTCAACAAAAGTGTCTGTTGACCGTCAACATGTTTTTTTTGCCACAGGTTATTAACTAATATTCAACCAACTAACTAGATTGAGTCAGTATCTTTGAAGTTGACTGTCAACTACTGTCAGCTGAAAGTCAACAGTGGGAAGTTATCATATGATCAGGAGCATGACAGCAATCTATAGTTGACTATCAGCGGACTATCAGTACGCATTCGTCATTAAGCATTTGTAGACATGTGTTAGGACTATCCAATTAACCTATTAACAGAACACATTCATGCAGTCATTATATGTGACACATGTTAACAGTTTTTATAGTATGAAATAAAAAATGAGAGCTGGATCCAGGGCTTTACGACACCAGTCGTGGTCGTTATGCTTTTGTCCAGAGCACGGTTATAATTAGTTTTGTAAACCTGCGATACAGCTTTAGTTAGTTATTGCTGTTTTTGGACAGCCTTGTTTTTTGTTTTTTCATTTTAGGTTAGTTAACAAAGATGATTTTTCTATTCTAGTTTTTGAAATTTCATTATTTGTTATATTTCCGTCAGAATCAACACAAACTCAGAGTTCCATCCAGCTGCTTTAAGTTACTGACAAAAGGTGAGTTAATTCCACTAAATTTCTGTGTTTTAATGAGTAGCTGAAACAGATCGTCCTCCTTTATGCAGCTGTTCCAGCTGACTTCATTTCATATAAAGCCATATATCCTGACAACTTAATCCAGGAAAGGGAAGTGCTAGAAGCAGCCCTTTATTCAGCGTCTGGCTGTGGTGACTGCTGCTGTTGTCTTTTTACTGATAAACTGGTTTAATCCACTCCATGTTGGCACCGAACAGCCGTGTGGCATCAACAATGCTCGCTCCTATCTTTGTTGTTTTTCTTTGGGTTTCAGTTGCTGCAGTATTGAGTGCTTGAGAATATAATGCTCAGGTTTCTTTTGGTTTGTGTGTTTGCTTGCTCACATTTTAGTATCAAATTAGTTCTTGCATTCAGACTGTTCATTATTTGATTTGATACAAGATAACAGCATACAACGAAACAGTAAGTCTCAAAAGTGTCCTTTATTCTAGTTTTGATACTAAATCACTTTTGTCACTCATTGGTCAGTCTAATTTTTTTCTTTTCATAGAATAACTGCAGTTCATGCTGGTGGAAGGACAGGAAGTGTTGGAGATGGCATGTTGTTAGTTTTTTTAGTGAATACACTCCCAAAACTCACTTGTTTATTTCAGTGTAATCACAAAGATGACTCCTGCCAGGTGATTTGTCCTGTGGGCTGCCGTGTTGTCAGCAGTTTGACAACAGCTGTGTATTGCTGTCAAAGAGAGATTTCTTCTGCTGCATAGAGAGTTTTAAAGGTAAATAACCGACGATTCACACAGGATAGAATACTGCTGCTGCTGCTGCTGCTCTGAGCTTCAAAACTGCAACACACCAATCAGGAATGTTAGATTAAAGTGTGACAGTCATTTGACACTGAGGAGCAGCAACATTTAAAATAAAAATAACCAAAAAAATTCTATTTGAGCAATAATTTCAAGGTAAAGTCAGCCTCTCTTTAAGGGTTGGGGATGTTATTGGAGTGAACCCAGTCTGGGAAGATAAATATGCAAATATTCCATCCAAGCAATTTTGTAGCAGATAAGCACAGGAGGTTTTACTACTTTTACTTCCTTTAGGTACAAATTATATGTTTAGATATGTTCAGGCTAACTCTCTAGGAAAAAATGGAAGCAAGGGCAAATGATTCAATTTTGTGATTAGTTAAAAGAAAAGGTTTATTTTTGGTGTTACTGGGCAAAAAAATCCATGATAACATTTCAACAAATTGTAATTCAAGTGGGTTTAAAGAACACAGGAATTCTTACCCTCTCCCTGGCTCTGTATTCAGGCTTCAGAAAATAAAGATCGTGACAGACACTTTTTGGCCAATCATTTCAAAGAGTGTGTGTTGTGATGCAATGCCCTTTAAAAACTCTACATCCGCCTGAAGCCCCGTCTTTTCAGAATGCTGCAGTGCTGTGTCTTGTGTGAAAAAGAAAAACAAAAAAAAAGAATTGAACTTCTATTCTGTTGCTTCTCTGGCAGTGAGGAAGACAAGAGCACATGGCTGCAGCTGATAAATTTCATTTAGCTAATGAAGAAAAATTTTTGACTTTTATGAGTGGGTGCTACGGTTAGCTGGGTTAGCATCCCTTCGCTAAACCCAATTTGCTGATATCCCTGATAGAGGTTATAGTTTAAACCAAGCAAAAGCACGGCTTCTTTAATAGTCTCATGCTTCAGCTAGCTCAATTTACAGACGTTGCCTACCCATGCACTGACGACTCACTGTTTTTATTAAAAAATTATGACAAAACCAAGGACTTCAGTATGAGCACAGAACTTCTAAGTCGATTTCATTGAATTCTTTGATGCAACCTTTTTCTGACTCAACCGTCTGTTTTGACAAGCACTTGATAAAAGTGTTTCCTTCCTGCTTTTTGTAAACACTGTAAAGCTTTCATGTACATATAGCATCAATTATGCAGCGTGGCATCACAGTTCAGCAAATTCCTGCAAATGTGTACAATTGCTGTCTCATTAAAATTTGAAATAAAGAAATGTAGTTTGTTATCCGCCTCCATGCATGTCTCCCTTGGGTTCGGGCTAAATCTAGTACACCAAGTCAGTCTGATTAGGATCACGGTGGATGAAATTCAAAGTTGACTATTGATCTAAGGCTGGAAAACGTTGCTCCAAATAGATATACTATATCTCAGGTTCCTTTACAACCCTAATAGCATATCCAGTCTACATTTTTAAATTGTACTGACAGAAAATATTCCCGATAAGGTGGATAACAAACCGATGCTCTTCTTTGTTTAATTGAAATGTGATCAGTGTAAGAAGCGTCATATTTGTAACAGTAAATTCCATATTCCAGCTGTCAAAGCAACCTTGACAAAATGTAATGTGTCTCTTCAAAAGCCCTTTACAATGATTATGCAATTGCAACTCATTTTGAACTCATGTCCCGTCTTCTGAATGGCAGGGAACCGATTGAGTTTGTCATAAAAGCTGGCACTGTCTCATGAGAGCCACAAGCAGTCAGATCCTTTGTCCAGTGAGAATATCCAGGAGTTGGCTTTCAGAGCAGCTGCCCTCTCAGAGCTCCCTTTTATGCAACATGGAGCTTTCACATCACCCTTATACAAAATGTTCCCATTCTGGTCAAATCTAGTTGAATTTTTCCATTAGAGGCCTGAAGGAGAAAAAGGGAAAGACACAGTCATGAGTAGTTTGTAACTGGGGACAGAAGTAATTACAAAGAGCTCCTGTGGCTACTCGAAATCACCAGCCTGGAGCTCCCATTGTGTAAATGATGGGAATCAGAGATTAAGGGTCATCTCATACTAAACGGCTCCTGCAGCTTCAATTAATATTAATACTGAAATACATAAAAAGAATCTCTTTTAATTTTTGTTTGATAAAGTCTCGGCTGTGCAGAATGGCTTCCTTATAACAGCTAAATTAACTTAGATAGTACCCTGTGTGTTAAAAAATACTGTGAAAGTTTACACTTTGTAGCTGTTTTTGAAACACTCCTTCAGTTTCCCCAATTCTGCATGAAGACTCTAGTACACAGACAGGTTCAGATGCTGCACAGTGGCGTCTAACCGTGTGTGCAGCATCAACCTCACTACAGACAGCCTCTGTGGTAGCTGACTGCACTGGATCCATCAGAGCAGTCAGTTTGGATTAGATTTTCGCCAAGTATCACAGAAGGTTGTAAAATAGTCACAAAATGCAATCAAAGGAATTTGTGTTCATGAGCATGAAGTTCCCAATAATTTCGTGACAACAGAGAGATTTGGCGTCTATCTACTTGAGTAGAAAAGATTATATTTCATGACTGTTTCACAAAATATTTTCTTAACAGCCTGAACAATCCCCAGATGAAAAAACTTGAGGGAGTTCCCGCACAAGAACCAGTTTTTTTTTTTAGATGAGAGCCGGTGCTTCACAGACACCACAGTAATAACTAATTTGGAGATGAGTGGAGCACACCGATCATCGCTAACAATCTTTATTTAGTACAAAATACACTCAGTGATGTTCTAACAGCATAATGTCTTACACACGATGACATTCTATTTAAAAAAACCTCTCCCAAATTGGAAGTCTAGTTTTAGGCATACATTTGTTAATTTGCAGGTATTGGTTAATTCCGTTGACTTGATTTCTTTGTGTGTTATGTGATAGATTGAATTGGTTAAATGTTAGGGGTTTAAGGATTTATCAATACACCGATGTATTGAAGCATCGATACGTAAATCAATACGTACATTGATAGGTAAACGGCAAATTTTGTGTGAATTTTATTGATCTAAAATTGTTTTTTTAAAGCAGAATCATTAGAATTGATACAAAGAATTAGTGCTTTGTATTTAGCACATCGAATGTTATGTGAATGTATTTTTCACACTTTTAATGTTAATAATTGTAAATGTTACTCCAGTTCAGTCTGCAACGATCCGAGCATGTCCTCCTCCCTGTGACCACAGCACAATTGTTCAATGTAGTGTAGGGCTGGGCACTATGGCAAGAATGTCATATCCCAAGTTTTTTAACGGTAGGATCCCGATCTCATTTCATAATGAAGATTCTGTAGTTTTTCATATTGGTTTAAGCTATTTGACAAGTTACAGCAGAAGCAGGGCCACAGTTTTGTTTACAAACATATGGTAGACTTGTATATGATTCCTCAAAATGATTTCATTTTGATTTGTGAATAATTAAATTCAAAGAATTACATGTAGAGTAAATGTGTTTTGTAAACTGACTGCAGGCTCTGCAAAAGTAAAATTAAAATAAAAAAATATTGAACTCTTCAGGTGAATCACGTGACGCTGTGTCATGACAGCCAATCAGTGCTGACATTCTTCTGATGTCACTGACGTCCTGATGGCACGATTGTCCCAACGTCCGAATGTTGACTCAGACACGGCAGTCAAAACAGCGCTGTGTGTGAACACTTGGAGCTCCTACAACACGACTTCATACACCACAGGATTATGTTACGAACACAAACACGACATTGTTAAGTTTTCCAATATTTCTGGGACTTTTCCCTTCTTCCTGACACTAACGTTATTAGCTGAGGCTAACGTCTGAGCTGTGGCTGTGTGTATCTCAACAGACCAGCAAATGATTGTATTAACCCTGACGCTATATCATTAAGTTTTCCAGCCTGTCTTGAACCTCCACAACTTGTATAGTGCAGTAAAAACAGCTGTATCAGCCATCGTTAATGACAGGAAATGTCCCGTCACCCCTCCTCCAAACTGGCTAACATAAGCGGACTCAACTCCGACTTGTTCATGATGCTTTCACTTTGTTTGACAAGACTAACATTATGTCGTGAAAGGGGAGTGAAGAAGGTGCCACATGTCTGCTGTGTTTCATGTATCTGTGTCTATCTATGGAAGGCATGAAGTGGAACAGAGCAGCAAACAGTGTGATTTCGTCGTGTGTCTGAGCCTAGAACTGCAACAGATAGAATGAAAACTTACACACGATGCAAACTATCTCTATGTAACAACGGATCGTGGACACATTTTAATCGTTTACAGTCTAACATCGTCACTTCTTGCATCATCTGCACTGTGTGTCCTCTAGTGCTGAGAATGCATGGCTGTTAAAAAATCTACATCTACATGTATGTGACGTAGACATCCAGTTTTAAATGAATTTGTCGGTAAAATAGCTCATTGTGACGAATTGACTCTTGCTAATCTCAGCATTTACTTCTGATTTCTTAGAGGAATTATCAGCATTACATCATCTTGCAAAATAATTTTCAAATGTTCATCATAACAAATACAAATGCCTAAAGAACAAATATACCAGTTCAGAGTAATAGTCCACATGCATCATGGGTTGTTATGATGGCTGTTAGCAACATCCCGGTCATTAGTCATCAGAGACGAATGCTCACTGTTGCTGGCAACAGACATTAAAGAGATGAAGGACAGAGTGTGCTGAAGAATGCATCATCCATACTCTTCTTCAAACAATCCGTTCTTTCTCTAATTAAACGTTTTTAATCCAAATTCTTACGAGATGTGAACATATGATTTCCATTATGAGTTTTTGTGTATTAATATAACTTGATTGTGTGTTTTGAATAATAAACCTATGTGTTTCGTAAACATCACATAAAATGCCGTCTTGGGAAGTCATTTATTAACAGTTACATGGACTAAAATAAAAGTGTTTTATGATGTTTATAAAATGAACATGTTCCTTCGATTAATGCTTCCCCCTCCTGTCAGTTCTTGTGCCCCGTACAGCGGGTAACGTTATGAGGGGAAACACTGCAGATTAAAAATGTCAATTTGAAACATCACACGGTGCCTGTGATTTACAGCCCAAGGTTGGAAATGCGGAGAGGAATCTGAATAAAGACTCTCCACTCGAATGTCACCGAGAAAACACCTGCTGCAGCCACATTCCCCTGCGCGCGCACACACACACACACACACACAAACACACACCGACACATATACAGGACGTGACTGCCTGACTCCTCATGACATGACTATACACTCTAATCTCCGATAGGTTTCACCCGGCAAGCTACGTGCTTCAGTCTGAATAATGTTTCTCCAGCCGCTGCCTCCTAAGCCACGCTGGCCTTTGACTTGTTTACACAGATTAAAGATGTGATGTTGAAACATGTGCTGGATCAAACAGCGCCTTTGCTGAGGCGTAACAAATGTCAGCATGATGAAGGTGAGGACTCTAATGCTGTATTATCTCTGCCACATTGGTTAGTGGATACAAAAGGGGAAGCAGGTGTGATGAATGTCCAGCAGAGACAGACACACATTTCTACCTGTCTCCACCTGTATGTTGGCGGGCAAAGGGGGGGCAATCTGTTTACCCGGGGGGGTGGGGGTTGGGTCAGGCAATCCAATCTGAAGATGTTTGCTGGTTGACAGGGTGGAAGCAGTGAATGGACGTGGCACACTTTGGCCCTGGGAGATTTCTGTCTGACATTGCTAGAGAGGATACACAGGACAGGTTGGGGACAAAATGGGAAGGTCAGCATAGGACAGACAGGTGTCACCTGATGCATTGTGGGTTAACAGCCTCCGAATGATGTTGCCTTCAGCTCAGCCAACAACAGGGACAAACAAGGCTGAATTCTTTCCTCCTCTCTGCATATCTCTGATTTTTCTCAATGGGTTCTAGAGACTCGTCTTGCTGAGTTTCTGGATTTTTTTGATAAATGACAGAACTTGACTTGAAACTAAATTTAAAAAGTCACATAAAGAAAATAAAAAAAAAATCAGTATACTGCCAGATTAAAAACATAGCAAGAATTTAGGGTTTCTGCCCAAACAAGATATGAAGAAATGTGTTAATGCATTCATTTTCAGCAAGCCAGACTATTGTAATGGTGTCTTCACAGGATTTTAAAAATCAATCAGACAGCTGCAGCTGGCCTGCAATGCTGCCACCCGAGTCCTCACTCACACCGGGAAAGTGGAGCACATTACTCCAGTCCTTAAGTCACTGCACTGGCTTCCTGTGTGTTAAAGGATTTTAAAATCCTTTTACTTGTCTACAAAGCACTAAATGGTCATGGGCCCAAACTTGTACATTGTGAAGCCTCCAGACCCCTCAGGTCATCTGGGACGGGTTTACTCTGTGTTCCCAGGGTCAAAACCAAGCAAGGTAAGGCAGCTTTGAGTTTTTATGCTCTCCACCTGTGGGACGAGCCTCCTGAACACCTTTGATCCGCTTCAAGTGTTCTCATTTAAACTCAATTCAATTAGGGCTTAAAACATTCCTGTTTACTACAGCCTCTAAAAAGTTAAATAATAACCTATTTTAAATTGATAGCTTTTTAGACTTTTTACTTGCCTTTGTTTTAGCTGTCTTTAAATTGCAATTGTATGTATTTTTTCTTAATGTTTTATTTTTAACGTATTTCTAAGCCCCTTTAAAGCTTTTTGAGTTTGTCTTGCCCTCTAAAAACTGTAAAACCAAATAACTTGTAAG
Organism: Acanthurus reversus; assembly: GCA_029823135.1. Taxonomy (NCBI): domain Eukaryota; kingdom Metazoa; phylum Chordata; class Actinopteri; order Acanthuriformes; family Acanthuridae; genus Acanthurus; species Acanthurus reversus. The sequence goes on along the minus strand of JAPXVT010000006.1, from coordinate 23,126,893 downwards.
ATCATTTTCAGATCTGCAACAACTGTCTTGAAGGTTTTTTTAGGTTAAGGCTACAATAATAAATAAGTTAAATTAACTTCCTTTACACCACATTACATATAGAGCACACTGGGTCCTGTATTCTGTATTGATATTGGTATTGGATAATGTAAATCATGAGGTTGGACTCACTGTTTTCCATTTCCTTCCATCAGTGGATGTTACTTCTCTTTAATCACAACCATCATCTCCATCTACCTATATTTGTTATACAAAACCATGATATTTCTCAAAAGGTTAAATTGGCTTATAGTATAATAGTTTGACATTTTGGAAAATATGTTTCCACTTGTTGCCTAGCAATCTCACAGTCATATCCTTACATCGAGCCAAAAAATAGTGCAGCATGTTACTCCCCATAAAGAGCAACTTGATGTTTTTACAGTTTAATTTTGTAAAAAACAAACTAGATGTAATGTGTTAATTAATAAGCTACAGGTGCTGATAGGTGGATTTGTTACCTTAAGGCAGAGCTAGGCTAGCCGCTTACTTCTGTTCTTAGTCTTTATTATAATTATCTAAGTTTAGCTAATTGCTGTTGGCTGTAGCTTCTTGTCGAACATCAAGACTTGACAGATGTATTATATTCTCATGTAGATCCTGACAAGGACACACCTCAGGAAATTATAAGAGAAGAAAGTCTCAGACTATTCCTAAAGTGTCTTAGATTCTTTACTCTAAGCACTCTTCAATCGTTTGTTACAACCTCAACAGCTTTAATTCTGATACCTGTGGTTGCTTTGTGCAGATGCTGTAGAAAAGAGTTTTTTAAAACACTAAATGCAAAACAGAACAGATAACAACTAAATAAATTCCAGAGTTTTGCAGATTCATTTAAGGTTAACATTCTTGTCAGGTGAATTTTTTTGGACTCACCTTGACCTTATGAGGTTTTGCAGCTTTCCAAAAGTATCATGGTAATTCTGCCTCAGCTCCAATGGATGTCAGAAGACAGTGATCTTACTTCAAATAGCTAGAGGTGTGGTTCATGTAAGGTTTTAGCAAATGATAAATGCTAGCATTTTTCTTGTGAGGACAGTCTTGTTTAAAAAAAAAAAGGAATTTCCATTAGTGGAGTAATAAATGATGAATTCAGTTACTATCAGTACACGGCTAATGTTTTTCTTTTTTTTAAAAAAGTCATCCATCACAAATGCTGCGTAAGTCAACAGTCAGTCAACAACCGTTAAATTGCTTTTCAGACTCCTTCGTTTTAGATAATGGATCAGATGTTTTTATCAACAGTGAATGTGGGTGAAGCTCCATTTTTCCATTATGTAGACAGACAAATACCACTATGGAAGAACAATCATTAGATCATGTCGGTGTCAGATATCTGAGAGAAAAACAGGCTCTGGTTTAAACATGTAAAATAATTAGAATATAGCACACTGACCTTTTCTCTGACCCTTCTTTAAAGGCTGCTCTGCTGACAGGCTCTAATTAACATTAGCCTCCAGCAGCTGACTGGTGTCTTCTGGGAAGCAGAGAACAATCCTGGCCAG
>JAPXVT010000006.1:22837616-22851872 GCA_029823135.1 Acanthurus reversus | reverse complement strand
ATTTTGGCTCATTTTTGAGTGTTTTTAATACGACAACATGACCAGATTAGTTATTGTCAAGCCATATGTTGAAAAAGCGGCATTATATCACACCATATGTCCTAAAAGATCTCACCAGTAGGTAACTGTTGTGCCTCTGAGGCTTCAGTGTCTGGGAGTGAAAACGGCAGCTGACTGTGCATAAAGCAGGAATATGGATTGGAATAATTCATTCCCTTTTATCTTTTGTGATGTAAATATCAAAGTTTCAAAGAATAAGACTGATTCCTCTCTCTGCTGGCAAAAAAAAACCATGATGACAAATAGACTCAACTGCCAGCTTATTAGATACACCTACCTCAACCCAATACATTCTGATAAAACCATCTTGTAATAAATCCTGCTTTAATGAAGGTGATTTTTTTGAAAATGGTTTAGAGAGGTGTTCATTTGATTGATTTGATTTGATTATTTTGGTGGCTGCAGTTTGTGGTGCTGAATATTTTATCCTTCACAACTATATATAGGCCTAATAGCAGGACTGCTATGATTTTAATAAACAAGCAGGTGAGGGTATATTTCAATAAAAACTTTGTGATCGTGGAAGTCTCACTCTACTTATACTTCTCATACTATGGCTATAAAGTAACTACAATATTTCAATCTCTTCAGCTCAGCTAATGTTGCTAGTATGATGGTTGAATATCTTTATATGACGGTAAATTAATGTAAGCCCTATAAAGCTGATTGCCAGTTACACTAAAATATTAGGAATTTTATTGAGGCCTGGGTTGTGTCTGTGGTGGCATTACTCTGTGTACTTCTATGCTACTACAGTAACTCCAGGTTTTTGATCTTTTGTCTGTTCTTCCCTCCCATTTGTTAATTATTAGGTAGAGTACATAATCTTTCAAATGTTACAGAAAATCAAAACCCCACCCACAAATCAAAACATCACATCCATGTTATAAAAAACAGCAACACAACATAATACAATCAATAAATACACACGAGGAGCTCACAGCACTCAGGCCTGTAAGTCTGAGACACAATTCATTCTAACATATTCACAGAGTTCCTGCATAGTCGACCTACAGCAACTCTCAGTTCCCAGTGCAAAGTTTAAACAAAAAGCGAAAAGAAAGGAGAAGTAGCAGTTATACCAATTAAAAACAAAGAAAATAATTAAAATAATTAAATTAAATTGATTCATGAAAAGCAATTACAAGACAAAACTAAATTACCATTCTACTTGGGGCCTCAATCCACAATCCTGTGCTATATTTCATATAGAAAATAGTGCCTAGATGATTTAGTTTTAATTCATGAATGTAATTTCTTGTTTGTATTAATTTGTGTAGTTTATTTCTTTATTTGTTTACTTAGCCTACATGTTAGTCTTTTTTGTTTTCTTTCTTTTTTTTCTTTTCTTTTTTTTTGAATTGCTGTTAACGTTAATTTTTGACAGGAATCAGTTACAGTTGGCCGTCATCAATCTTATTTATTTGTCTGTTTTCTGTGTCAAACATGGAAAACTGAACAGAACAAACGTGTCATTCATCATTTTTCTCCGAAAGTAATCAATTAAAATCCAGCACTGGAGCGCGCCCCGGGCCACGCGCCCCTCTCCGCCAGGTGCACCGAGCAGCTGTGTGGAGCGCGCCAAAATGTAGCACGCAAGTTCCTGCGATACTTTTCAAAATAAAGGTTTTTATCAAATACCACAAATTGAAGTTATTAGAAGAAATGGAAAACACGCCTAGAATTATGTGGCCAATATAAATATACGTTCTAATGTTTGTTAAACACAAAATATCTTTTCGTGGCTTTTCTTGAAAAGGCACACGGTTTCACGGATATGTCATGCTCGTATTTTGAAAGAAGTTCAGCGAGTTTCCGGTGGTTTCAGTTTGAGGCTTGCTAGCTTGACGCAGGAGTGCTGTCGACAGCCCGCAGCTTAGAAAATAAAACAGAGTAATTTATCCTTTATTTTACAATCGTTCCGGAAGATGGTGGCTAAACAGAGGATCCGCATGGCCAACGAGAAACACAGCAAGAACATCACGCAGAGAGGAAACGTGGCCAAGACGCTGGTGAGCCGTTAACTGACAGCGAGATGCCAGCATGACATTAGCCCACATAGGTGACGTTCACTCCGGTGTGAATACAGCATGATGATGATGATGATGATGATGGTGGTGCCGGCCCTTAAGTGAGTCCCGCTTGTCAGACATATGTCACGGAGCAGAACCGTTAAAGCACCGTGTTGTCCTCCGGGAGATGTTGCGCGAGACGTTATGACCCAGCCAATGAGCTGATTCATTAAAGTGTAGCCTCGTTTATTCAGACTGTAACGTAACGGTCGTTACCGTGTAACTTAACGTTACTTTGTCTGCAATGTAGTAGGAGCCCACAGAGATTCGCATTTCAAACTAAATAAAGTGCAGAGGAAGCTTTTTTTTTAAAAGTTTGACTAATTGGCAACTGTTTTAAAAATTAATTGATCGTTTCAGTCAGTTTAAAAAAGTCTTTGGCCTTATAAATGACAGTTGATTGTTCTAGTGAATATTTGTATGACATAAAAAAGATTTTTATACAAAACCAGTGCTGTGAGAAGTATTTAGGCTAGATACTAAAATAAAAATAGCAATTTTTTTTTTTTTAAAGTAGGCCTAAATGTATGTCAGTGGGCTGTAATCTGCAAATTTCGAAGGCAGAACGCATTGTGCATTAAAAAAAAAGGGCTCTTGTAGTGTTTTTTCTCACATGTTGGCTAATATAAGTGGTGCATGACGTTATTGTTGTATTGTACTGCTGTTGTTGTTTATGCTAACAGTTACAGTGATTTTATCTACTTTTTAAAGTTGGATTATTAATCTACAGCCATGCATCTGTTAGCCTGTGTATGTAACTCATAGGCTATGTTTGCAGCGTGGACGTCACGTGAGAACCACACATGTCTAAAATCTCTGTGAACTCAGAAAATGTTTTCAGCTTTGTCACACTAAATGTTCCAGCTTATCAAAGAGGCTCTAATACTTTATCTTATTAAATTTGTCAACCCACTGAAAAATTCAAACTGAAAAATCCCCAAATTTGAAGACATAGCTTGTGGTTTTCACTTGACATTAATGTTATGAAATATGTAATCTGAAAAGTAACTAGTAACTAAATATGTCAGGCACATGAATTCATCCAGGAAGTTTAATGTTTGTCTCTGAGATGTAGTGGAGTAGAAGTACAAAGAGGCATACTGTACATAGAAATACTCAAGCATAATCCCCTAAACTTGTACTTAAGTACAGTAAGTCAGTAAATGTTGCTTTAGTTACGTTCCATAACTAAACAAACAAGCAATTTGAAGACATTGACTTTGCCTCTTAAATTCTGATATTTATTTACTGATATGTTGTGGAAAAAATAAGTGATCAGTCCAGCAAAAAATAATTAACAGACAGACTCTGAGCCATAATACAATTTTAAAGTTTTATGAGTAAAATTGTGATATGAACACATACAAGCTGGTAAACATGAGGCTACATTAAAATGTGTCTGAGCTCTCGTGCTGTTTCTCTTTGTATAATATCATAGACACTGAATATGTTGAGGTTTTGTTTTGTCATTTAAAAACATCCTGTCACACTCAGTGGAAAAATCCCACTTTTGATTGTATAACCAGTTTGTTGGAATTTGTAGATGTTTTTTTTTTCCTCTGAGGACCTCTTGTTCATTTTGGCTTAAAAGTTGAGATTGAACGTTCATTCTTGACCTTGGAAACAGAAAAGCAGTTGACAAAACAAACTCACCATGAGGTCCTTTTATTAACTGCTGCAAGGTCAAGAAAGCAAGACTGAGGAAGACTGCACGATAGTCTAAAGCTCCAGAGCAGCAAATATTTTTCCATTTATTTCTCACTTTATCTGTGGAATTCATGAGTTATCTTTCCTTTGAATCATTTATTAAATTAGGCTCCTTTAGAGTCGACACTGTTGAATAAAATCATAACTACTTTTGATAAGACTTAAGAATTTTGCACCATCCTCTCTGCTATAATATTCATTATCAGGAGACAGAAATGGGGTTTATGTGGACAGTATTTGCTTTTGTTTAGTTTTTCTTCCAGCTAATTAGACACAATTTGCTTCTTTTGTTTTTTTGCAATGTACAAATTATTTAAAATTACCACATAGTGTATATTAAGCTATAAACTTTAGTGGATTTTAGGCATTCTTATCTCTTTAAAACTCTTCCTAACAACCTGAAAATTCCTAAACAGTCTTTACTAACTTGATTAATTTAAAAAAAAAAAAGACATATTTTAATATAAAAAATATTAATTGTATCCTTATTAATAGCTGCCATCTTCCATCAAGAGAGTCAGAGTGAGTCAGAGTCAGTTTATTTGCGATCTGCAGTAGGTACCACATTGGAAATGAGGTGCAAGATGTCATAAAACACATGAAACACACACAGTTTAAAACAGTACAAGATTAAAAACAAAACAAAACACAGGAAAGCAATGTTTGATAGCATTTTTTGTAGGAAGAAGAAAAAGTCTTTATTGTCGCACATGCAATTTCACATATTGAGACTCGTCTTCTGCATTTAATCCATCCGAATTGTAGGAGCCGTGTACGGCACCTGGAGACGAACTTCAGCTGTCGACTATTGCCGCGGTCAAGGGCAGCATCAGGAGAACTACACCTATATGTGTATGTTTTTAGTGGAGAGGGAAACCGGAGTACCCGGAAAAAAACCACATGGGGGACCTCAGCATGGGCAGAACATGCAAACTCCACACAGAAAGACCCTGCCCCACTGTACTTATTAAAATATTTTTCAGGGCTTAAGCAGAGCTTGTATACTATTTTCACGTCATGGCCCTCCAGCACAAAAACATACACATATAGTTAAAGATTCCTTTGTTCATGCATTAGTTTTATTGTGAAGGCTCTACAGGAGAAGATAAAGGAGAACTTGGGAGATAATATTAGCGTGAATGAGACTTCATGGCCAGAATAGTGCATTAACAAGCTTATACAGCAGTGAAACACAACAGATTTTCACTGTTGTCCACTTCCTTTGTCGCTAAATAGGTTTGAAATAGTGTAACATTCAAAAATCAAGGCTGCTCAGGCTCTGGTTTCACGTTTTGTGGAGGATGAAAACACTGATGAGCTGTTACTGTATGAAGAAAACAACCATCTGAGACACTGAGACCATCAGTGCATCACTGACTGTAACAGCCTCCCTCATCATCAGCAGACAAACATGTCACATGTCCTGAGCTGCTGATGTTCCCCATAAATCAGTCTAGACTGACGACTGTCGCGGTTTCAACTCATCTTTTCCACCACGAGTCACAATTTGAAAAACTGCTAACTCAGCAACCTTAAGAGTATGATTAGACCCTTGGGTTTGTTTGGTGTGACCACAAAGATGTTATTATGGACGTTCTGATGAGAAACATCGCCATCTTTACTCACTTGCTGTGAAAAACAAGATAATGGGTTGTGGCAGGTCTGAGGAGAAACAGTGACCAAGCAGCAACAGGCGGAAATGTTAAACCTCAAAGTAAATCTGTCCATGTAGAAGCAGTTTCACTTTCACTCTGCAGCATCTGTCACATTTCTGCCATAGCAGTAATGCTAATGCACTGTGTGTGTGTGTGTGTGTGTTTCCCATAGCGACCGCAAGAGGAGAAGTATCCTGTGGGCCCCTGGCTGCTTGCCCTCTTTGTATTTGTTGTCTGTGGATCAGGTATGAAGTTTTTATACCTACAGAGTAAAATGTGCATTTGCTTAATGTTTCCACTGACTGCAAACTCATGTAGTGATGCCTGGTGGTGCCCCTGTCTGATCATATGTTGCCGTATAGAGATGCTGCTATCGTGTGTTTTTTATTCTTTCTTCTGTACACAACATGCTGCTTTTTAACCTGTTGTTCCTGTTGGGATTAATAAAGTTTGAATTTAATTTAATGTTAATTGAAGAGTAGATTACACTCATAACATAGTAAGTGAAGTAGCAAATATTTTGTTTGTGTATACTAACATGTATACTGATTGTATACTAATGTAGCTAAGGCGATAGTTCTTTATTCTTAAAATGATATTAAGCTAATGCAGCTAGTGTGGTACTTGATCACAGTAATACAACAGTAAGCGTACAAAATGCAGTAAACTAGCAGTTAATACAGTGGTTAATTAAATTAACAATGCAGTGAGCTAACAACTAATATGGATTGATTACACTTACAGTGCAGTGAGCTGACAGCTGATGTAGTTTATTACACTAAAAAGACTAAAAAGATAATGTTATGTCAATATATGTGTGTATTACTGCGACAATATTAAACTTTTATAGTAGTACTAAATATGGGAAGAGAAAAACTCCAAAAATATTTTAATATTTATTTAGAATATTGTTTGACACTTTATATTTTTTTATTTTGCATGCTGTTTCTGTTATAGATAGACGTGTATGTATATATTTTTTTTTAAATTAAGACAAAGCAACCAAAATCAAACCAAAAACTCACACTAACGTGGTCCGTTGCTCTCAGCCATATTTCAGATCATCCAGAGTATCCGTATGGGGATGTGATCCAGGAGGAGCCTCTGGACCCTCACCCCCAAATCCCCCAACACCCCCAGCACCCCCCCTTCCAGAGGCCCAGAGACTGACGCTGAAGCTTCGGATCCTGCACCCTCCAGAGAGACAGAATCCTCCCCCACCACCTCGACCTCCACCAGCCCCACCTCCTCGAGACACGCCCCCGCTCTCGATCAGCGTTTACAGTGTATAAGTCGGTGGTACTGACAGCTTTTCTATGGACAGTCTAAAACCACGCCGGCTGGAGAACGTGTGTGTGTGTGTCATTTCTCACTTGGCACCTTTATGTGTGTGTGACTGTTGATGTGAGTGTGTGCAGCCATTGATTCCTCCTGACGATGTGCCATACTTGTCTTGGTATTCATCTGTGTTACGTGAGAAGATTTTTTCAAATAAATGTTGAGAATTTAGGAAAAGGCCAATTTTACTTCTGCTTCTGTAGACTCCCTGTGTTTGTCAGTGCAAACATACTCACACTTTTTTGGGAGGTTTTGTTGCCGCGGATAAGGAAAGCCTTGACACTTCAACCTCACATGGAAAAAAATATTGAGAATAAATATTTACATCGTTTCCTACAACATCTGAGGTATGTGCTTCACTGTCACACATAATAAAACCACTTCCATAGGACTCTACATACCGTCAACATGAAGAATGAGACAAAGATGGCGACCATGTGGTTATTCTTCTTTAAGCATGTTTATTGAAAGTTGTGAAGTGCAGCTGTCAAGTGCAATTGTGTTAAGTATGTTACAATATCTCATCCGGTTTTTGCAGAAACATGCACAGAACATGAGCATACAACTGATACACAGAATGAAAAAGAGAAAAAAAAACATCTTCAGAGTTTGAAACTTCTTTTTTAAATGTCAAGTTTTTAGATATTGTTCATCCAGAAGTACGTCACTGTCAAAGATAAAATAAAAAAAAAATCATAAAGGTGCAATACTCGAGAAAGAAAAAGAGTCAAGTGAAAACGGTTGTACAGTAAGAGTTATTGTTGCAGTAAGGGAATATGGACAACATCGTTGGTTTGCGTGTTGTCAGTTAAATAACCTAAACTCCTGTCCATCCACGGTCTTGAAAATACAGCATTAAAAATAGACGGCACAGACTGGGCAAGAGCAGCACGATCCTCGCTCACCCGCTTCAATCTGTGTGACCAAGATAGCATCTGTTGTTTTTCTCCTCCTCACTATTTTACATTGTACTTACACTATACAGAAATATACATCATCTTCTGCCCTTCAACCTTTTTTACGAAAAGAGAAAATGCAGCTTAGCCCAGTGCCTCAACCCTGTCGAATAAGGTTTAAATTACATGCCACTGCAGGGTTGAGAAAACAGCAATGATGAGCTTTGTCAAGGGCAAAATGAGGAGCCTGAAAGTGAAATACTGAAATAGAATATCATCATCTCCATAAGAAACCGCATTTTGTTCATCCCACAAACCCACAGTTGAAGTAACGTCATCAGCTCTGCCAAGTGTTGTTCAAAAACACCCTCCCGCCCCCTCCCCCGACTCCCCCATTCCAGATGGGGACTTTGTCATGATAATAATTGCTCACATTCTTCATTTGTCACTCTGAGAAGGCTCTTTTTCTCTCTCGTTATCTCCCTACTTGTAACTTTAGGATCTAGCCTCGAGAGAGAACCACTTTTATTTACATCATTCAGCAAAAAAAGGTAACAACCAATACAATCCTCCACCTCTTACGCTTCCATCACCATCATCAGTAAAATCGACATCACTTAAAATCCAGACACAGGCACAGTGATTTTTTTTAAATTTATAGTTAAGTATATTGTCGCCACTGATAAGCTGTTGTGTTTCTTCTTTGTAAGACATTCTAGTTGATATGTCCTAGGGTTATTTGGCAAATGTTCGATGATTCAATCCTCTGAAACCAACAAGATTGTCACCCCCTCACTGTGCCGTAAAGCACTGCACCGCTCGTCCCGTCAGCTGCATCCTTCTGAGAGATAAATATGTGCAAATTCTTGTCTTAACAGCGTAACCTTCTGCTGTAGAAGGCCGGGTTTAGCTCTGCTGCTGTAGCAGATCTCAAACAAATGTCAGTCAGTCAGTCTGTATGTGCAGACCAGGCTACGCAGAGGGACCAGAGCTGTGCGAGGTGGCCTGGACGAGGGTGGCGCTGCTTGGGGGTCCCGGTGTGGCAGCTGTTGGTGCAGGCGGCGAGCCGGTCTGAACCTGGGCCTGGAACTGGGCCATCTGCTCCGGGCTGGCCAGTGTCTTCAACAGGGTGTTCTCCTGCTCCAACTGGGAGTTACGCTCGATCAGCTCCTTGATCTGCTCCTTCAGGACCTCCACCTCTTCACGCACGGCGTACATCAGGTGACTCTTCACTAGGTCCTGAGACAGACAGACAGACATACAGGTTCATGAGTGTTACACATCAACAAATACACAGAAAAGATGCCACTAAGTCAAATGTATCTTATCCATATCTAACCTATGACCCAGTTTTATGTCACAGATTTTTTAATGATGTCAGAAATTTGATTATATACTGTATGAGAAATAAATCTAACTTGGAATAAGAAAGGATGCTAAGAAAATTCCTGAGACCCATATGGACCTCTAGCTCCATGGGTAGGAAACACTTACATGACAATTAAGTACACATAAAAGTCTGTATAATATATTGTAAACGGGTAAAGTTGAAAACATCAAATTTGAACAAACATTAAAAACAATTTTCATACAGCTGATTATAGTACATTTTAACCTTATCCTGAATGCATATGATGAAATATTTTACAAATACTGCTTGTCAGAGAATTCATAGTGTTATGTTATATATTTTAAAATGTGTGGCACTACCTGGCATTGTAACAATATGAAATGGTTCATTTCTGTCAACAAATTTATCTTTTAAGTTTGTTTACTCACTCACTACTACAAATGCTACTGACTAAATGATAACACTACTGGAAAATATCCATATATTGTGTCAGTTAAGCAGCAACTGGTCACATCACACAGGTGGAAAAAAGACCTCAGCAATATGTTGTACAGAAATAAATATGACTGAAATGCCTCACAACATACTGCAACAAAGAGGTCTAACTTACTTTAAAAAAATATATTTTTATAACGCACTATACATGCATAGTGACCTAAAGGATAAATAAACGTCACGCCGGAAAAAAAAATCTTTACAGCCACAATAAAATAAAACAAACGATAAGAAAAAACGTGAGAACGTTTATTCCCAGGGTGCCACATCATTAACCCTGCCTACACACGAGTGTGGGCCAATCAGAAGCGGAGATATTTATAACCAGGCGTGTGAGCCTTTCAGTTTGCCTAGCAACAGGGCTGACAGCGGCGACAACAACAGAGACAGAGGAGTGACATGGAAAATCAAACTCCGATTCTTTTCGGGACAAAGAGACCCTCCAAGAAACCGACAGCTGGATTTATAACAGCACAACTGGAACAAAAAAATTAACTGTAACGTTACTCGTTTAATAAAATGGGCCTATTTTTACACCTTAACACGGTACTGACGTAATCAAGCTGCTAAGTTAAATTTAAGCTATCTTACACACTTTTACATGAGCTTAACGGTATTTTGCTCCTAAAAGAACTTAGTGGACTATGAAACTGAATGAGCAGCACGGTACAATATCGGGTAATATTCATTATTTACTCCACAGGCTCTTTTGTTGTCAGACATATTAATGAATATTCTCTTGCACAGGCTCATAATCATTAAGCATGTGACGGGATACAACATATTAACGTTACTTTCTCAGTATTTTTCAAACATCCACCCAGTTGTATTATATGGAATAAAAGCAATCCATCCACATATTTCATGAAAGTGTAAAGAACTGAAAACTCACCATTGCTTGTTCAATCTTGTTGTCAATAGCAACAACACTGGCTCCCGACGAACTGCAAAAAAAGAGAAGAAGATGGGTTACAAAACCATTTTTAAATCAAAGCATCAATGCAGAGCCGCGACCGACGGAGAAGCAGCCTGTCTGCCTTTATAGAAATGTGGGACGGTACAGAAAGCCTCTGGAAATTTCTATAAAATCTGCGGGACGGTTTTACTGTGGGACAAATCCTCATGCCCCTTTTCCCCACAAAGCGCTGCTGAAGCATCTAACGTCATACCTCCATCACACAGAGGTGACATTACCGCTGCAGGTGAAGGGAGCCGAGTCCTGGAAACAGAACAGGACGTCGGCTTTTGAACACGGTAACGTTATTTACCTATTGTCGAGTTTGACGTGCGAGCTCTCTGCGCTCAGTAACGACGACAGAAACGATATGGAGAAACTTCTCAGCTGGCAGACGCCTAGATCCATAGCCACGGAGTAGCACGGCGAATTCATGCTGGCCATGTTTTACAGTCCGTTCACAAACAGCACTGTGTCCCGTCTCGACCTCCGCGAGCCACATCCACACGCGCCCCTCTCCTCTGTCTCTTGCTCTGCTCGTTTCAGCTCGTGCACCGACCGCAGCGGCACAGATACAATCCAAGGTCAGCTCATCTCGCCGCTACACAAAAATCTGCAGCTCGGCACAAGCCCGCATAATTTATCGAGCCACAAACGGAGGGGCCGCGCGCTGATTGGTCGAGACGGAGGCTGCCCGCATAATTTATTCAGGAACGCCCCCACCTGCCGCTCAGCTGACACGAATTTGCATAAAATATACCATGAGCGAAGAGGAGGTGGATGAAACCGGGGAAAACCGGATGGGAAGAGGAGAAGAAAGAGCCGTGGTACAAAAACACTGGAAGGAGAAGGGCAAGGTTTTGTACACACACATTCATCAGCTCCTGTTCAAGTGTTCCACCAGCATTGGCCTTCCTTCACACAGAAACTTAACCTACTTTGACCAGAAGTAATCTTATTTTATCTCCCTGACAAGAAAGGAAAGCATTTTTACCCCTGGGAACAATGCAGGGAATCCCTCTGATTCTTGTAATTCATGTATGCGGTCAGTTATTCTTACTACAGTGTAATATGTTTTTACCTATTGTACATGTTGAAATTTCCTTCTTTCTATTTATTCTAGGATGCCCACTTAAATCAGGCGAAGAGACTGCCGATGAAAATTAGTCACTCAGTTAACTTGGGTGCATTTACATTTGACAAAATGTTGATTAATGTACACTGTCCAATTCAAAATAAAGGCTTTAAATTGAGAATGTAAGCAGTTTTGGAGGTTTTGGTCTCAAACTGGCATGTATGACATGTCATTTTATGTTTTTTAATCATTTATCTCTCTTTTGTTTTGAAATTGTAGTACTGCTCAACACAGCATTTTCATATCATCACCCTTCAGGCAAAATTAGTAGCATACTGTCACACTTAACGGTGCGTAAACAGGATTTAGATATCCCCCCAAAAACACTGCCAGCGTTCAACATGGCCCAAGCCAAAATTCTAATACATCATATTTAATTAACAACGTAATCTGTGCTATCTGTAGTAAAAAAAACAGTATTATATTCAGCAATCAAAATGCTTTGGCTGTTCATGAAGTGTCATCATGTCTGGTACTAAGATGCCCCCATGTGGTCAAATGCAGCACTACAGAAGTCTGGCCACATTAGTAAGACACTCCTGCATAAAAGCCTCCATTTCTCAGCATTAAGGACATAAACTAGATGTTCAAGTCACATATAAAGCTGGAGAATGGGGCTATTGGGAGGTGAGTGTTATCAATGCAAAGGCTGACATACTTTAAAAACCTGTGCAGGTGGCAGACCTGCTGCTGATATGTTAATCCCAACTGGTTCTACCTATGACAAATTATAAAGAGCTGCTCTAAGTCAAAATTTCATTGACTACCTTGAATTTTCATCTACCTATTACAATTACATCTTTCATATATATATGGCAGCTAGATGTGGTGTTATTTCATGCAAATAAAGAGAAATCTGGCAGAACACACACAACAATGGAACGATCAAACTCCACTGCAGCATCAAAACCCATCTTCCAAAACAGCCACATTCTCAAGCAATTTACCTTGGAGACATGCCTGTGCTGTCACTGACTTGATTAAAACATTCCTTATTTGATTTTAAACTCTCTCATGGGTCCACAGATGGTTTATTGACAACACGGTTTGCCATAAGCAAGATGACCCATTTAACTGCAACTCGGTCAAATGTCTTTAAGATGCAGATCAATGAGGTCAATCCGACTTACACAATATCACCACACACCCAAAACTGTCTTCACAATGCTCTGCAGAGGGGAGTATCTTGGTCAGACAGACACACCTAAAAACGACTCCTCCACACAGAAATTCTCACCGAACAAGAGAAACACTCACAGACTTCCCTGAAACACTCTGAAAAGCCACTCTCACACATTCCATGTCCACCCAAAACCTTAAAATCATGTGCAAGTGTGAACCTAAAACTGTGCAAATTTTTATGTAGTAGTATGAGATGGAACAGGCAATATGTCCCCAATAAAAGGAAACATATTCAAACACTAAGTCACAGTGGAGGCTGACTACATTCCAGGTGATTTAAAAATCAGCAGTAAGCTTTAAAATGGGGACTTAGACTAATTTGGATATCGTAGCACAGTCTTGGCTTATTTAGCACCAGAACAGAAGATCAAACATGGCCTGAGTTCTTGTGCTGATGTCAGCTTCTGTTCACCTCTGATCCCAGTCTAACACTTTAACAAGAAGCCAAATAAGAGGCTTTAAGCCACACTTATCTCTTCCGGTCTCCTCTTTGACTGCAAGAGGGTTTAACCAATTATCCAGACCCAAATAGCCAGCGCGACTACGGCTCTTGAGGAATAAAACCAGCGTCTAATATGGTCTGACGGTTACATGCACACAGAGGATTGGTAAGAGCTTTACCTGGTTATCCGGGAGCTAGCCAAGAAAAAAACAAACAAAAAAAAAACAAGGTGATGTTCCAAGAAATATACTTTGAAAAGTCGCTGGTCAAGCAAAAGGTTTTTATGTCTTTAAGAACAAATCCAGAGTTTAAGAAGAGACAAAACTGGATCTATGCTGTTACTGTTTGATGTTTGTTTATAGTAAGTTCAATTCTTTTCAATGTTTTTGTAACGAAACAAACAAAATGTTGATTTTTCTTTTTTAACCAATAATTTTTTAACCTTATGATACTTGATGGACACTCCGACATCAAAATAACACAATTTAATTTGAATGTGGGAATCTCTAGGCACTAAACGATTCAATTCAGATACGATTCAGGACCCTACGACTGGATTATAAAACGTTTACGATGCATCAAGATGCCTCTTGAACTGATGCATCTTGATTTTATCTTAGTGAGACAGTGAGCTTTCATGTAGCGTGGCTCTTGTCCAGTTCACTCTCCATCAACTTTGTAAAAGCCAAAGTGCTTCCAGACGCTAGCTTTTAATTCACTCAGTGCTGGCTGGATCTCGCATTCAGCCACGCTTCTTTCTTGTTTTCTTATGTGACCCCCGTAAACTTTGGGTGAGCGGTGCGCTGTACTTCCGTTTTCCGCCCTTTTCATTCCGTCTATTTTACATTATTTAAAATTAAGATAGTCGATTTTTGGATACTTTTGAATCAATTCAGAATCCTTTACATCTAAATCACAATGCATCTAAGAATCTTTTTTTTTCCCTTACCACTAGATGAACTTAATTA
>JAPXVT010000006.1:22694422-22706701 GCA_029823135.1 Acanthurus reversus | reverse complement strand
AACCCCTAAACCGCTTTTTTTCAACTGAAAATCAAGGCTAAGAGGTATTTAGGAGTGTTTTTGATTGATTCAGGTCTTAATCTTGACATTTTAGTACCAATTCACTGAGTTTTCCATATTCTGTTGTAAATGTGCGTAGTGACTGCCATCTACTGGTTGAAACACTGCTATTGCAGGGCAATTTTTTGATGCATTTTAATTGGTTGACAAGGTGAAACGTGATGTCACCAGTGCCAGGACACAATCTTCAGGCTGAGACCAGTTGCCAGGCAACCAGAGGATTCTTGATGCATTTTCTGAATTTCAGGAATGAGGCACTTCAGCCAGAACTTCAGCCAGTTACACAAACAGTTTTTAGCATGTCTGCACTTTTCTTAACAGAGGACGCTGATGCTGTTAAACATCAAGCCGGTCACATCCTCCTAGAATCCACAACCCTGACTCACTTAATCGAATGAACAACTGAAGTGGCTTAAAGATGTGCTGCTCGGTTCTGTGTAAATAAAATAAAAGTAACAGCTGGTGGATTATTCAGGAGCCTTCAGTGCAGCACTGAGGCAGCTTCTGTGTAAACAGGGATAAAGAGAAAACCTTTAAAACAACCACCACTACTTGCAACGAAACCTTTATTCCTTCTTTATCAGCATATTATTTTGGTACAACAAGCACCATTTAACTTTGTGATAAATTCAGATTATCATAGATTGCATTTCTAAAATCCAAACCATTTTAATGTCTTCATCCAGCCACCATCCAGTCTGTCCACAGGACAACACAATGACAAAAGCGTTGGTGGGCAGGAATAAAGTCCAATTATCTGCGCGCTGTGAAATTCATTGACAGAAGAAAATCATTTGGGGAGCCCCCACAGTAAAAGGAAGAGAGGCAGCATTTGGAGAGAAGGCAGGGTTTTAAACCAGTAGGTGCATCCATTTAACCACCTCACCTTGTAATTGTAATTAAGACTTCTTCAAAAAGGGAAAAAACAACAGTGGAGCTTGTGATGAGGACCAGCACATTCATATAGAGTACATGCAATATGAAAAAACAAAAACTGACATTAAAAAAATTCCATATACAGCTATACAAACAAAATAAACAAATGATGAGAATTTATTGACAAATGAAAAAGACGGAAGTGCAACAGAGCAACAGTTTTCCATGTTTGCCTCATCCCACATAAACACCATGTTTCCCATCTGTGACTCCTTCATAGAATAGCAAAATACTTTGTCTAACTCCTGGAGTCAAATTTCTCTATGAAGCTCGGGATCAGTAGTCCAGTGATCAGAGTTTAATTCTGCTGGATGTCTATGGAGAGGATGCACTGCACAGGGAACACATCATTATCCAAGTCTTCAGACTTTAGATCCTCCTCCAAGCTGTAATCTTTATCTCAACATTAAAAAAAAGCGCTAAAGTTGTCCACAGTCTGTGATGACGAGCTTCTTCGTTGGTTTGCCACTCTTTGTGCCCAGCTCTTCCATCTGTTGCACCACATCCATGCCAGCCTGAACCCTGCCGAAAGCCACGTGTTTAAAGTCCAGGTGTTCCGCTTTCTTCAGGGTGATGAAGAACTGTGAGTTGTTTGTGTCACGCCCACAATTGGCCATTGACAGGATGCCCGGGCCAGTGTGCCTGACATCGAAGTTCTCGTCCTCAAACTGGCTGCCGTAGATGGACTTGCCTCCTGAACCATCACTGTTGGTGATGTCGCCACCCTAAGGACCAATACTGAACTGGTTATTAAGGTAACCTGCAAATTTGCTACTGAAAATATGCATTCTTCCACACATAGCTTTGCATATCTTTAAAATTTTAAAAGTGAGAAAATCAATCATCTAATCTTTTTGTACTCCTTACCTGACACACGAAGGATGGTATGACTCTGTGGAAGATGGAATCCCGAAACCCAAAGCCTTTCTCGCTGGTACAGAGAGCCCTGAAGTTTTCCGCGGTCTTGGGGACAATATGGGAGAAAAGCTCTATGGTGATTGTGCCAAGTGTTTCGCCATCAGCTGCTACTTTGAGGAACACCCGTGGGTTAGTGTCTCTGGAGTGCTCTTGAACTCTGGACATCTGAGGTGAGGATAGACATGAGTCATCACCACCCATTTGACCCATGCGACTTTGACATGCGACAAAAGTACTCCTGAAGGATTCGGCTATTTCCTGGGTTTTGAACTTGGCTGCCAGCTGCTCCACTGTGCCCTCACCGTCTGAAAGCACACATGGATAGACAAGACCATCAGTAAGAGGACAACTAAAAGGTATGCGATGCAAATGTAAGCACAGTATTTGTGCACTTTTTTTGAGGTCAGGTTCAAGCAACTCAAGGTGCCTTTTGAAACTTATTCAGCACTTTACAACTGTGGTAAATTACACATTTATGAATATACAAACACAACACGTCAGTCAGATATTTATTGTAAGAGAAATACAATTATGATTTCAAGCACTTTCAAGCACTTTATCCGATCTCCAAGCACTTTTCAAACCTTGAGAACACAATGGGGGAATGTTTAGAAAATTTCATGTCACGATTATTTATGTCAAAATAACTGACAAACAATATCGCAACAGTTTTAAAAAGGCTAAATACTAAAAAAAATTTGAAGAAATAAAACAAAAAACCTAAATATATCTAGATTTATTAAGAAAACCCAGAAATTGAAAAAAGAACAGCAATAAAACATTTTGTAATCACTTAACCTTACAACCTTTTATGGAATCACGTTCATAGGTGACATCTCGATTAAATAATATAATAATCATAGTAATAATACTACAAGGTATCCTGCATGAGTAAGTCTACTCTGTTCTATAAAGTTCAACTTGCATTGTAACATGGAATATTCACTAGCATGAACAGTAAGGATTTCAATGGGTTATTTATAGCAGACACTTAAATTCACAATTATGATGATTAATTTACATTCGACATTAGTGAATTTTTGTGTTTTTATTGTGATTAACAAAACAATTATCGTCCCACTCCTAAAACACAATATGAAAATTCAAGCATTTTCAAGGATTTCAAGCACCTACAAACCTTAAACAAATGAAGACTGCGCACCAACTGACAACACTATGTGTGTACCTGCGTAATCGGTTGCGGTCCAGATCAGTGCGTTGGCTGAGGCATTCATTGGTTTGAGCTCCATTGACGGTGCGATTGTGTGGTTGGCACAAACCCTCAGCACCTGCTCTCTTCTCATCAGGATGCGGTAGAAGTGTTTACTTGGATGAAAAAGGATTTTGAGGTCACCAATGCCACGCTCCTTCCACTGGCCGAGGTCTCGGTCCCATCGGTACAGCTTGGCACGCTCCTTGAATAGGATTTCCTCATCCTCCTCTCCAGACTTTGTCTCCACCTGAGAAACAAAAGAACACAAAAATTAAGTTAGTCCTGTACCCTCGTTTAATGAACTGAAAAAAAAAAGCCCAAAATGTTGGAGCTCAGCATTTTGACATACCTCTGGAAGGGACACTATTGGCTCAAAGTGAATTTCCACATTATTGGGAGTCTCCTCTTGATCACTTCCCTCCTCATCGCCTTCGTTTTTAGATGCAGAGACAACTGCTGATCCAAATACTGTTGCTCCAGCGTTTGCCCATGTGAAGTTAGAGTCTTCATTGTATGGAAAAACAATGTAGTTAAGAAATGTTGTGAAACATATATTGCTTTTGTCGTAATTCATCCCTTAATAAGACATTTGTTTGTCCAAAGATCATCTTTAAAGGGACAGTTTACCCTAAAATCACACTATATGCATTCCATCACAAGTACAAGCGTCTCATCCATTAGTGCTTACACGCTTCCTTCTGTGCAGTGATACAGCTGGCAGATGTAGTTTGGTAGAAGGAAAATAGTGCAAACATGAAAATGCTTATGACTACATCTGTGGATTACCTTGAGAACACAGTCATGACTTCTGTACATTACTGTTGATTTTTTTTTTTTTTAAAGCTGCAACCAGCATCTCTGTAGGTCACTCTGTCAGTAAGAATTCTCCACTTTTCGACAGCCACAGTTTTTGCTTTGGGGCGCTGAAATTTGGTTGGCTAAAAAGGCGCGTAACTTCTTAATGGATTCGTGTAACGTGGCCAAACTTTGTAGAAACACACACACTTTCATTGCTTTTGGCTTTAGACCCGCCCCCTTCATAACTCATAAACTGTTTGTCAAGGACTGTGGCTTCCTACGGGAGGAGTCATCGCAGACTAATTTCTCATTTATTATGCGTCTATAACTTTAAGACATGATACCTAAGAAGACCTAAATTTTTAACTGCTGGTCACAACTTCTACAAATTCATACATGTTGTATATTTAAATGTATTTTCTAGTGCTAAGAGAACCATGGGCTGAGTGCTATTAATTTATACTTTACATGAAAATATTCTAGTTAAAAAAATATCACTACAAGTCACAGAGAAAACGTGTATTTCTGATTCTGGGGTGAACTGTCCCTTGAAAAGGAGTCAATGTTAAAGCCAACCTTTAGTTCCAAACGCAAATCCATCAGTGTTTTTGGCCAAGTCAGCAAAAGAAAAGCCTCCAAATGTGTTGAAGCCAAAGCTGGAGGAGTCTGCAGTGGGAAGAAAAAGTCAAAATTAAAAACAAATCTGAATTTTTTTTTTAAAAAACTTATTCATCTCATTTTTGTATGCAGCATACCAGCACACAGTGGGTTGGACAACACAGCAAGAATACTGTGTTAAGTCATCTAAGGCAACAGCTCTGCACTGGATCTAAGTTGATGCTAAAGATGCTACCTGGTGAAAGATGTATTCTGACCTTTATACTGCAGTAACAGAGCAAAAATTGTAAACACTAAACTTTTATAATAATGAATTCAAATATCCATTAGAATAATTTAATGAACGTACCTCTTTAGCACAAGCAAATAAGAATAACCAGCAAAATGTATTTAAATCATCAAAAGTAAACGGATTAATTATGCAGAATACATTTTATATACATTTGATTTTGAATCCTCTTCAATCAGTTCCAGTGCTTCCCAACCCAACATCATAAAAGTATTAACAGTTAAATAAAGGGAGGACATCTTGTAGATAGAAACAGTAGCAGAAATAGTTTATACCTTGAGTAGTTGTTGCAGCTGCTGTGTTTGCTGGAACAGAAGCTGCAGTCTCAGTCACTGTGGTGAACTCCGGCTCTGGGCTCTTCTTGGTCGACAGATCAATGGGAGCGCTGCTGCTCGGAGCGTCACTCTGACTCTCTGTTGGCTGCTCTGAGGTCTGCTCCTCTGGAGCAGACATGCTGCCTGCAGCTTCTGTGCTGCTGGATGAAGGACTCGCTGGCCGTTCCTCTGTGACTGCAGCAGGGCTGCTGGAGGCCTTTTGAGCCTGATTCAATTGGTAATCCTGAAACAATTTAGAAATGATGAGTAAAATAAAATACATGACATGATACGATAATGCACTCCGAGGTTTCCCAACAACAGGATTTGACTTTTCGCATCTGCAGAGTCCATCATTTTCTCATTTTGGGAAATCTTATAATGCATAATTACTTATTTGTGCAATGTGTTTAAGTTTTGTTCCTCTTACCAGGTCTTGCTTTGCCTTCCGGACTTCAGTCTCAAAGTCTTCTGGCTTGTCGTTGTCTGGGTCGCTGTCTGTGGTGCTCAGGCCGCAGAAGAAATGGGGCGGAAGCTGGAGGCTTTTTGCCTTCTCCTCCTCCTCTGGTGTCGGCTTTTTCTCCCACACTACCTGGCAGTCAGGCTCTGAGTGCAGCACACATACATTCAGGGTGAGTAAATGACAAACAGGTAAGCATTATTTAGCTGAAGTCAAACTTTGCGCCACACTGTGTGGCACATATTACACACATGGTAGAAACAGTTTATTCTTAGGAAATTATTTTTTAAGTATCACAACCCCAAAAATGTATGTGAAATGAATGCATCCAACAGTGGGAGGGTGGGGTGGGAACTTGGAAAAATATGTGCGAGACAGGATATGACATACACACCTTCACCACCTGCTGCAGCCTCTTCCTCGGGAGGATCAGGGTAGAGTTTTCCATTCAAGGCTTTTACTGCTGACTCGTAGTCCTCATCTGAAAAATTTTAAATTCAAGACATTTTTACCTTGTGTCTAAGTTTTTTAAATTACCAAGTAAGATGCCTTTTTAAAAAAAAAAACAACAACAAAAAAACCCAAAACAGTTTCCACTTAACTGCCAGAGAATCTGACAGACATTTTTGTTTTGTTGATTTTGTTTACTTTTTTGGTTGAAGTTTTCATATTTGACACATCACAATGGCCTTCAAACACAAATGGGTGTAACAGAATCTCATGTTGACTTTTTGAGCTCACTCTCTCAGCTTTATTAATTTGGATGAAATCTTTACTAACATTAATTTCTCATACATATTAAAATTTGTGGATGGTTACTATTTTTGCATGTCTTGTAAGCCCATGAGGGCACTTCGTGCATGACACATAAATTAAGAAAAATCAGTCGATCAATCAGTCATTACTAGTTCTATTTATCACTGACATGTCAATATTCCACAATACATAACTGTACATTTTCTTGCCCCCCCACAGACAGCTCTGCCACCGCTGCTAGTCACATGTCCCAAGCTAACTAGCCAGTTAGCTAGCTAGCGTATTCACTTATCCACCAGGGCATGTATCGATTGTTTTTATTTTTAGCCTTTACCTATGATATTCAGCATGCGTACATCTGAAAAGTAATATATAATTTAAACAGTTATTGCCGATGTTTACTTTGACAGTCGACTGCACTTGTAATGGCAGGAAGCATGTGCTTGCTGGCTGGCTGGCTGGCTTGCAGTGGTGGCTTCAAAGAAAATGTGTCTGAGTGACCATGTGTCTGAGTGACTCTCAGTATTTTTCTTAATTTAATGTGTATTTACATTTTTAAAAATATTTAATGAATCAAATGGCTGTTTCTGTGGTGGCCCAATACCCAGATTTGTTTGAAAAATATCCACCAACACGTTTACCAAATTTGGTGCTTTTATCCCAAAATGAACGATTGTTGTGATGTATAGAGCTAGACCGCCCCACTATATGTAGAATGTACTTACAGAAAACAAGCAGGATGTTTAAAATATGTGCTTGCTTCTATTAAACAGCACTGTCATTAAAGCACTTCAGAGATATTTTAGCTTCCTACAAGGTTGTGGGTTTTTATACAATGTGGAAAATGCAAATGAACCAAAACTGACAATTTACTGAGTCATCCCAGTTATCTATTCACTTAAAGAGAAAACACACTTCTCTTTTGGTCTCACCATCGGTCTGATCGTCACTGGTGTAGCCTGGTTCATTCTTGTAGCAGAAGAAGGTGAGAGGCAGCTTGAGTTTCCGGGCTAAAGCTGCCTGTTCAGCAGTGGGTTCCCTGACGTACACAACCTCCACCTCTGAGTCCTCATCTGACACTGCACTGCCTTCCTCTGCCTGAGGCGGCCCTGTGACAGATATGACAGAAGAACAACACATAGTGAAAAGGAACAGCTTAGACCCAAAGTAGTAATTAAGCTGCTCTCTTCCTTTTACGAAAACAGGTGTTAGTTCCACACACACAAAAAAGTCATGCACAGCAAAAATGAATAGCATGCATTTGATGTACAAATGTGAGACAAGTATTAAAATAAAATTCTGTAAGCATATGTCTCAGTGCTTTTCATTTTATTTGATGCACTCCACCCCTTAGAGGTGGAAACATGTAACTCTAGCATTTCACTGCATTAATACCTGAGCTTTATCTCTAATTAGCCTTTGCTGAGGTGCACATCAGTGACAGATGCCAGACTAGACAGGGAATTGCATTTCACACTGTTGCTACACATCCTGCACTAAAAATGGCCTGTGTGACGTTTGCACAGCGCATTCCTCTTGCAGCGAATGCTCTCTGTGGAATCTTTTCAGCTCACCTTTCCAAGACACTAACACTGACCGAAGTGTCTTCTGTTGCTATACAAACTCCTGTTTGATTCTGTGTCTACTGATCAGTGAAATAGTGTTGTAACTGGTCAGTAATTACCAATTTCAGCTACTTTAACCTTCCTAAGGTTAGTCAATGTGGCTTATATAAAATTTAGACGAGGGAATTATTTACCAATTCACAACAATCCCAAGTTGATTGAGACACCTTACATTAAAAGACAAATCCATTATTCTCAGTTACTGAACCACATCTACTCAAAATATCAGACTACCAAAAATCTATTTTATCTTTAAATCACAACGTTCACTGTGAGAAAATGCTTCTTCATTTAATAATTTAACTGTGCTACAAAAAATGGCCCTGAATTATGAATCAGATATTTGAGAAATTATCCTGTTTTGTGTAATAATCTGTACATCTTAATTCTCATGTGTTAGACACTTCAGTCTACAGACATGGGTGTTATTCTGTATGATCACAATTACTGAAATTCTTTGAACGATGAAAACCGCATCTCCACACACTGGACATGCAACACATTAGCTTCTATGTTTGTTTGTTTTTTTCCACTCCGTGCATCCAGGTTATTTCTTTCTAGTAGTACTGGCCAGCCAGGTGACAACTGAGAAGTGTTAACACACACTGCAGTGATTAGAGTACCTGGGGGTTCAAATTGGGTGGTTGATGTGCTGGTCCAAAAAGCCATTGGATTATCTTTGAATAGCCTAAAATCCAGTCCTAAAGGATGATGAGTTGTTGGGCGAAGAGAAACTAATTGTGAGGCTGGCAGCATAATCAGAAAACAAGGCCAAAAGTCTTTATAGGAAAATGTGAAATACTATAAGAGTGTGTGAATGGAATGTGTTTAAGTTCTGAGGGTAGGGATCACATGTTTACATTGTATACTTAAGGTACAGAATATTGTCATACGATGAAACAAAGTCTAAAAAGTGGCTGTGTGGGGAAGTAAAGGGAAATCTAATATTTTAAAACATTTTATGAACTAGAATATTTTGCTTGGGTCTTGACTGGGTCGACTGAGTAGATGAGCAATGAGATGCAGATGAAACCAGACAATGAAGTACAACTCAAATAACCAAAAACAATCGCGATACTCATTCAAAAACAGAATCCAATAGTGCACTTGTTATAAGATAAATATATATATATTCTTTACCTTTCTCTGGGATTTTGAATGCAGGTAGTACAGGGGAGGCCTTGGCAGGTTGTTCAGAGTCTTTTGCTTTCCAACTGGATGCAGAATTATCAGACTCAGACTGTGATTTAGGAGAGCCAAAAAACCTCTGAAGGCTATCTGAGCCAAAGACAAACTTCGGGGGCGACACCACTGTCTTTGAAGGGTTGACCGGACTTGGAGGCCCGGCTGCACATGGCTTACTGTCTGTGGAAAGCTCTGTCCGCTCCTTTGTGGTCTCTTCCAGAACAGCGATGGCTGCCTTCCCACAAACAGTGGTAGCAGTCTGGGCAGAACCTGTGGATCCACTGACTTGTGGTGGTGCAACTCCAGATGTCACTGGGGTCAGGAGTTCTGCTTTTTCTTGTGCAACCTTGGACTCGTTGAAGACCTGTTTGAATGTGTTTGCAGTGTCCTGCAGCTTGAATCTCACAGCCAGCTGCTCGATATTACCCTCTCCTGCTTCAGCAAAGTCCACCGCACTCCAGACCCAGGCCTTCTCTGCGCCCTTCATAGGTTCCAGCTTCATGGCTGATGTGATCCAGTGGTTGGCACAGATCTTAAGTACCTGGTCCCTCCTCATTATCAACCTCACTCGTTTGGTGGTGTAATTCTGCAAGATCTTGAGGTCTCCAATACCCCTTTCCTTCCACTGACCTAGTTGCTTATCATAGCGATATAGTTTGGCCCTGTGACTGAAGACCACCAGTTCATTCTCCTCTCCTGTAGATGTCTCCACCAGGTCGGGTAAGGGGACGACAGGTTCAAAGTACTGGCCATCCCTCTCATCATCCTGGGTTACGTCTTGCTCATCATCAGTACCCACTGAGGCCCTGCTCTGGTTAAGCTTAGCAGGAGACTTGGAGGGGCTGATGCCAGGTTGGAAGCTGAAGCTGAACCCGCCAGTGGATTCTCCAAAGCGGAAAAGGTTCTTTCTTAGTGGACTGCTGGCCAAGGGAGAGGCATAGACCGACGAGTCTGCAGTGTCATCTAAAGCCTCTTCTCTTAAGTCATAGTTATCCCACTCCAAGGTGGGGCCAGTGGTTTCACCTTGAGTCTTCATTACAAGGCTAGAAACATTGCTGGCTGTCGTTATATCTACCTGGCTGTCATCATCTTTAATCTTTGTTTTCTCGTCTGTTAAAAACGATTTCAGGTCTTTCAAACCAGTCTTCATTTCCTCTGCTTTCTGGATGAGGTGTGCTGTTCTACCTGAGTCAACAAGCTTGTGGGGGGTTTGTAGGGGAATGTCCAAGAGAAGTCTTTGACACTCTTCAAACTTTTCCTTAAACTCCTCAGCAAGTTCTGGGCTTTTGAACTTAGCAGCGAGCTGTTCAAGTTTAGCATCTCCATCGGAAAAGTCATTGGCCATCCAAATCCATGCTTTGTCTGAACCTGCCAGAGGTTTGAGATTCATGGTGGTGGTGATCCAGTGGTTGGCGCACACCTTCAGAACTTGCTCTCTTCTCATCAGCACCCTTAGCCTCCCATTAGTGCTGTTCTTCAGGAATTTAAGAATTCCTACACCACGCTCCTTCCACTGACTGGTGCTAGAATCAAATCTGAACAATTTGACACGCTGGGAATAAAGAACCTGTTCATCCTCCTCCCCTGTCACGAGGTCCACCTTATCAGGCATCTGGACCACCGGTTCAAACTGAATATCATCATTTTCCTCTGTTTTATACATGCCATCATCCTCTGGCTCATTTGAGGCATCTGTCTTGGTGGGGGTGGCCTGAAATGATGAGAATACCTGCTCACCCGCCCCTGAGAAACCTTTGAAATTGGGGTCGCTTGTGCCAAACTGAAAATCTCCTCCTGAGGACTTTGCCAAGTCTGCAAAGCTAAATGTATTGGTTTTACCGGCAATTAATGGATTTTGATCTTCCTCTGTCCTGGGTTCTGAGGATGTAGACACATTTTCTTTCTCCTTGTGTTTGTCAGCTATGCTTTTCAGAAAACTAGAGGCTGACCCTGATGTAGGCATTTGATTGTCAGATGATGGGGGGGTTTCTTTGGCAGGTTCCTGAATGCCAAACTTGAAGCCACCAGCTGGTACAGGCATTGAAAAAGAAAAGGCTGAAGAACATTTAGTACTGGATCCAGACTGAGGAGCGTCAAACTTAAAAGAACTAACCGAGTTTTTATCTTTGCTCTGTCCAAACTGAAAAGTGCTACTAGCTCCAAAAGGCATTGTAAATCCAGTTGCAGCAGGCTGGCTTGATGAACTCTTGGTTCCAAAGGTAAAGCTGAATGTGGAGGCTGAGGGAGCTGAGCTGGATGTGGTTTTAGCATTTGGATTTGGTGTCTGACATGCTACACATTTGGTAGCAGAGGCATCGTTTCTCACCAGACAAGTGTCACAATCCCAATCTCCATCTTTCTTTGCAAACATGGCTCCCAAAGAGGGATTTTCACATGGGGTACCACAGGAAACACACACAGTTGCTGATGCTTCATTTCTGACCAGACAGGTATTGCAGTCCCACATCCCATCCTTTTTCACAAAATCAGCTCCAAATCCTGACACTGCTGGTACATTTGATGTTACTGGTGCCACCTCTTTTGACTTAGCAGCAGGGTTGGGATTTGAGCAGGCGACACATTTGTCAGCAGAGGATTCATTTCTTACTACACATACATCACAGTCCCACTGTCCAGGCTTCTTGCTAAACTGGGCAAACCCAGAGCCAACAGCTGATATAGAAGGCTCCACTGTAGGTGCCTCTGCAGTTGGTGCTGTCTGTGCTGTTGCAGTTGTTTTTGGTGAGGCTTTAGGAGCTTTACAAGACACACAACTGTCCGTAGAGGGCTCATTTCTTGCTGAACATGTGTCACAGTCCCACTGCCCTGTCTTCTTGCCAAACTGAGCCCCAAAGCCAGAACCAAACACACTGGTTACTGTGTCAGAAGGCTTTTGGGTGCTTGTTCCAAATGTAAAAGTGGAGGGTACAGAAGCTCCAAAAGCACCAAATCCAGTAAATGTAGAGCTAGAACCACTGGGTTTTGATGAATCAGTTCCAAATTTGAAAGTAAAAGGGCTGGCTTTTGATTCAGTAGCAGCTGGAATGTCTGGTTTGGATGAAGAATTAGGATTGGCACTTTGACAAGCGACACATCGCGAATCTGTG
>JAPXVT010000006.1:22675775-22688768 GCA_029823135.1 Acanthurus reversus | reverse complement strand
CAGTGATTCAGAAACATTTACCTTTTCCTCCTTCTTCTCTGGTTCACTGTGCTTTTCTGATGATGTGAGCACAATTTTCTGGGCTTCTTCAAACTTAGCTTTGAAAAGTAATGCCTCATCTACGGTTTTGAAGCGGATGGCCAGCTGTTCAGGCTTAGGCTCTTCATCTGCATAATCAATGGCATTCCAGACCCAGGATTTGTCAGAGCCAGCATTCGGTTTCAGTAGCATATCAGCAGTGATGTAGTGGTTTGCACAGATCTTAAGGACCTGTTCCCTTCTCATTAAGAGGCGGACCTTCCCTTTAGTGCTGTGTTTTAGGATTTTAACATTGCCAATACCCCGCTCCTTCCACTCTTTTGTCTCGGTGTCAAATCGATACAGTTTGGCCCTGTTGCAAAACATTTCCTCCTCCTCCTCCTCACCTGTTTTAACATCTACTTTATCAGGAAGGGGTACGATGGGTTCAAAGTGAGGACCATCTTCATCCTCCTCAACATGAGTGCTGTCGTTGTCACTTTCCACTGCTCTTTCCTCTTCTGCTGCAGGCTTGGTAACCCCAAACACTGGTTTGGTAACATCCCCAAACTTAAATGGTTGATCTACCTTTCCAAACAGACTTCCCATGCCTTTGCTCTGCGTGGGGTCAACAAAAGAGAAGCCAGACACACTTTTATTGCCAAAGGTGAAGATTTCCGTTTGGCTGGGAGGTTGCTCCTGGTCTGTGGGCTTCTCTGGAACAGTTTCAGGCTTACTAGGAATGTCTGATGTGAGAAGACCAAGCAGACTTTCACTGTGCTTGGCCTGGGAGGCTGAGAAAGTGAAATCTCCATCGTTGGATTTAAAGTTGGAATTGAATTTAAAAGCAGCTGAGGGTGTTGACCGAGCAACCACTGCTCCAAAACCAGGCACTTTGGGAACTTCAGCAGGTGCTTGCTGGCTAAAGGAGAGCTTCCCAAAGTCCACAGGCTTCCCCTCAATGCTCTTTGGTGGCTGAACAGGGACCACAGATGGCTTGGTAAAGTACCCAGGTTCAGGCAGTGGAGGGTTAGTCGTTTGTTGTGTTACACCTTGGCCATAATATTCGTCACTATATGGGGAAAGAAGACTTGAGGCTTGTGATTCAAAGCGAAGAGGGGCACCAAAGACCTGTTCTTGAGGCGGGTAAATGCAGGTTGGAGCTGTCTGCAATGGAGGCGTATGTGTGGGCTGCTGGTATGCATACATATGCTGCTGAGGTGGCATACGGTTCATACCGTACACTGGCCCCTTTGTAAAGAGAAAAACAAAAGTACCACATCACTCAATAACTCTAGACAAATTTATTTCTTTTTTCTCGTGTGTCATATGGATAATTACCTTGGTGGGGGTTACATTTGCTGCAGTGCGCAGGAGATACTGAGAGTTATAAGCTGGAGACTGGTTGTAGTACACAGAGGGCCCTGTGGTGGCAACTTCAAAGAGGATAGAAATATATAAAGATGCGTTAATCTTAAAAGCTATTGTTCAACAAAAATACAGAAATATGAATTTAGATATGCATTGGTTCGATGTAGTTTGCTGACCTGTCAGTGGGGCCCCATGGTAGGACTGCACAGGGGTAAAAGGCTCCTGTAGGCCCTCAGCCCCAAAGCTTTCCCCATACATTTTGTGATGAGGGGAGCCTGCATTCCCTGAAGCATTGTGTCTGAGATCATGCACCTCATTCTGCAAAACAAGGAGCTTATTAATAAGAATAGAACATTTGACATCTATACATTAAATAAACAATATCAATTTAATGAGTTATTCTTGTGTAAATGATTGTAAATGGTCAAACAGATTAGATTACAAAATCTTTATTGTCCCTGAGGGGCGATGTGGTTTGTGGCAGTGGTCAACACAACCAATAGCTGCCAGGATGCTATTTCAATCAACTACAGGGAGAAAAAGGCTTCATTTGAACAATTTTTCAGTAGCAAGGGTAAAGTGTTTTGTTGAAACTGGGTGATGCACACGTCACATGTTTCTTTAACTGCTTAAAAACTCAAACTCCTAATCCATATTTCCCTTTTGTTTTGATAATTCTTGTCAAATGTAGCTATTTCAGAACAACAACTAAGACATAACATACCTATCACATCACTCTATTTGTTTGAGTTCCTCTTTTAAACTTTAACACTGGTTTCATTCCCAAACAAAGAAGGAAATTGTTTAATCCCTAATGCTGACCTTGAGAGCTTCGACTTGCTGACAGAGTGTCTGGAGGAGAATTTTCTGGTCCTCCACCCAATGAGGTGGTGCCTTCGGAGAAATCTGAACGAAGAGAGATAGAAATTATACAAATTGTATTTGCTTTGCAAACTGATCTCTGTGAGAAATACAAGGAAACATTTATTATACAGAGTACTAAAAGGAATTGGAGATTGCCATGTGATTAAGAACCAACAACCTGAACTCACCATGTGTCTTTTGGAAGGAGAGACGATGCTTTTGTTGGGAGAGGGGGTGGAAAACTTAATGTGTGATAAATTAGCAGAGATATCTGTGGGATGTGCAGGGCTTGAGTGTGCTGGTCCTCTTTGACCCCCCTCCTCCTTCTCCTCTTCGTCATCCATGTCATCACCACTTTCCCCTAGCTGCTGGTTCACATCATTCAGGAGGTCCAGAATTTCCTCCATGGAAACGGGCAACTGGGACACAAATGTAATAAATACTTACAAAGCTGCTGTTGTTCTAATTTGCACATCCTAATTTTGCATGGAGTAAAGATTGACAGTGACTTAAACTAGAGATTTGCAAATAATTTTAATCAAAATATTAAGTTTCTCTGCAACTAGCAGTGACTGCAAAATAGATCATATTATTTGAATAGAAAACATAACAAAAATGTTATCAAAGAAAAGCAAAAGCATTACAACAGAATGCATGTTTTCACATGTACTCTGTTTTTACTTTTTCATCATTCCTTCACCCCCTGCACTTGAACTCAGAGGGGCCAGCTCTTATAGCTGCTATAGTAGTATAGTTATTTTTATTACAGTAGTCATAGTAGGCCTTGTTCAGACTGCATGCAAATCTCTTTTGTTTCTAAATCAAATATTTACGGCTAAGTGTCCACACTGTCATTTGTAAGTGATCAGATCGGAGTTGTTGTGTCCAGACACCACCACTCTGTACCAACCTCTGTGTATGGCTTACTGTAATAACAACGTAGGTGTCAGTACATGCCCTGGTGAGGCAGCTTTACAACATGGAAGTACAACGAATGGAAAAATGGAGATTTATCATCTCTCTACACAAACACTTGCGCTGTCAAGTAGTGGTGTCAAACTCCGCCGCACCAGACAGACTCAGCTACAGAGCAGACCAATGAACATAAGATTCTCCATGCTGCAGTCATCGCGGGCCTTATTGTGCAGAAAGAGGTTTGGTCCCATCCGCAAAGCAGTGACTGGTAGGAGCATGTCTTCTTTGAGACATTTGATGAAGGAAAGTGGCATGCAAACCTTATAATGTGTCGGATATCTGTCAGGATCTGTGGCCATCTAGCACCCTGTCTTGTTTGTCAAGACACTTGAGTCAGGTGAAAATATCCGTGGAATGATTTAAAAGGTGCTACGATATCCCATTTGAATGACCAGAACATCCAAACCGAATACGCATCTCATCGTATCCCTCACCACTAGCCTTCTGCTCTCCACCCATTTTGTTGCTAAAATAATCAGTTGTAGAACGCTATATTTTTCACAATAGCAAAACAGATTGCTTTGTGAACTTGGCATCCAACAGAAATGCAGAGGAAACTGAAACTGAAACTAAGAGTGTCTGTCTCCACAGTAATGAAGCATAGACTTTTGAACTGCTGTGAAACCATCCAAAAAAAAAAAACAACAACGCTGTTTCAGTCATTCAAACCATACACGCTCTCTCTTTCCTCTACGGCGCTGGCTCTCTGTCACTTGCTCACCTGCCAAAATGTCGCGTGACTCCTGAAAGTTACATGCCAAATAAAAAAAATCTACCTGCATTTTGGCACTTGATATGTGTTGATTTAAGACCTTGGCAGGAAGGGAGACACGAACAGAGCCACTGAAGGAGAAAAAGCTAGGCTACTGCTCTCAATCAGTGTCCAACACCAAAAAAATAATTAACATTGTGCAAATGCTCCAAGGTGAAATTTTAACTCGCAAACTCTCCAAAAATGTTTGCATATCACAGTGCTGAGCCCTGCCTTCTGGAAATAATGTTTCAAGTTTTGGGGGGGGGTTTGGGGAAGAATCACTTTGCTTAGAGCTGCACAAAATGTAACTTACGTTCTCAATGTCATCTGCATTAGCATTATAGATCTTTGACAGATACATTCGGAATTTTCTCAGATAAGTGATGCATCTGTCTTGAGTCTCCTCAACCCCGTTGCAGGCCTCCTCTGATAACCGCTGGTAAATCTGCCAGGGAAAGACAACACATTATTCAAAAAACATCACAGAAAAAAAACAAAAATTTTCCATAAAGTTGTTCCATTTCAGTTTAAATTACGTCTGTACCGAGGGAACTAGCTCCCATGAATGGGTGTGGTGGGTAAACTTGTTTTTAAATCTGTAAACAGAAATTATCTTTGGTGCACATCTTTCACACCCAGTAATTTAAAACACAGCAACAGCTTAATTCATTTAATGAAAGAAGTTTTTCTAGTTATGTTGTGTACAAGTGTATGACTTACCTGTGCCAAATGCCAGGTGGATGACAAGTTATTAATAGTTTCCAAGGTAGCGATAGCTTCCTCCGTCTTGCCTTCGATGTCAAGGAGAGTTGCAAATGCTATCTTGGCTTCCTCTTCGTAACCCCTCACAGAGGAAATCTGAGAAGGAATACAGACACGCATGAATAACATCTGTAGGCCAACATGCTTGGATCTGTCATTAAGCAGATTCGTCATGTTTTACGTTCTACTTACTAGATTTACAAGTATTACAGGTGCATATCTTTGCTGTGGTCGACAAGTTTTGACGCCTTCATTTAAAATACATATTCATATTCCAAAAAACATCTCATAAGATCTAAGTTCATAGGTGCTTATTTGCAGGCAGAGCTTAAAGCCGTGACAACTTGGGACTCAAGACAACACTGTCTCGGAACAAGGAGCATATATGTAATATAAATATAACACAACAAAAATATCTACCTGAATATCTTTGGAGGGAAAATGTATGAAGAGGGGTTCAAGTGGTTCTGGTATACTGCGTCTGTTTTTGATTCTTTCCAAGAGTGGAAGTACAACTTTCCAGTAGTGGACACTTCGGCCGATGTACTCCTTCTGGTCGTAGTACGAGTTCACGCCATCACCCTGGATTATTGAACATACAAAGACAGCACAACATCAAAGAGAGAATGTAAGCATGCCACATTAGCTGAAAGAGGAATTCTTGAATTTTTAAACCTAGATCCTTTTTTCTTTTCTTTTTTTTTTTTTTTTAAAGTTTTGGTGTGCGAATGGCTGATACATACAATCATACTATCTCCAAAGAGAAAGACGTTTTTGTTGAAGTGAAATCTTTTTTGTTTGACCTCAATCCAGGCTTGTTTGACAAGAAATCTTGCGACAAATGTACAAAGTCTCACAGGATTCCAGAGTAAGATTCTGACAGACGCTCAGAGATTCAGCACATGTGGCTGTTTGGATTTCCCAGTCACATTAAACAGTTGTAGGGAAAGTGACAGCAAGGAGCAGGTGGAAAGGCATGTGCGTCTGCGCAGGATCTGGCAAGATTCTGAGTTATGCAAGTGCTATTTTTCTGGCTGCGCTGCACACCAGCGTGTGCACGACTGCCACCCACAACTGATCTTGTCCCCGTTCTTGCTGACCACGTTAGTAATGCTTCACTGAGGGAGGTTGATCATTTTGATGTATTCATATTTCTGTTTATGCATCACATACACCTTGGCATTTCTGCACCGTGCTGCACATTACCTAATAATCTAAGATGACGAGTGCATTATGAAGCAGCCCTCATAACTGCACAATGATGCAAGATTTAAAACACATCTTTTCTTTTGTCTCACTCACTCACTCACTGAGCTTGTGGAAACAGTGTGTGTGTGTGTGTGTGTGTGTGTGTGTGTGTGTGTGTGTGTGTGTGTGTGTGTGTGTGTGTGTGTGTGTGTGTGTTAACATACCGTCTGGCTGAGACACTGAGCCCAGTGGATGGCCAAAGCTGGTTGGAGCCCATTTTTCTCTCCAGCCCTCAGAGTGCTCAGTCCATGCTGCACTATCATCCGCAGTTTGGCTGACATACCAGGACTACAAGGAGACAAACAACAAGGAGACAGTAAATAAATATACTTTAGCAAGCATGTTTTGGTCAGTTGTCTCACTGCCATGAACAGGCAGTCACCAAACTCCTCTTTTATGTGTGTGCCCATATCTGCTCAGTCAAGCCTGCTCTTTTTGAACATTGTCATGAGCATGTTCAGTCTTTCATTTGACAATACACTGGGAGACTACAGAGGTGTTTTATTCTTGCTTTCATGATTTTCCTGAGATTTCAAAAGTTCTGGCATACTAACAAAGAGTCTTTTTGGGAAAATGTTGAGGCAAAATGAGGGTTAATCCCTCCAAAACCTTAAAGGGATAGTTTAATATGTTTGAAGTGGGTTTGTATGAGGTGCTTATACATAGTAAGTCTATTACCTTCTGCAGATGGTGATCAGTGGCGTCACTTACAGGAGAAGAGGGGAGAGATCGCTGCTCCAGAGGTCAGCGGGTCAGTTTTTAGCCACATTTATAAATGCCTACCTAAAAAAATTCTTCTCTGTTCAATTGTACAGTAAATTTATGACTGCTTCAGTATACAGATAGACAGCCATTTATTTTGGCATCACATTTTTTCAACCGTAGTCCGTCCATATATTTTACCATTCCAATTAGCATAGTAAATGTAATAAACAGCTATCTGGCAGCAAACTAAAGCAGTAAAAAATTCTGAAATTTAGCGTACAATTGAACAAATTGTGTTTTTTAAGGTGAGCATTTATATATATATATATATATGGCTAAAAACCCTTTTCCCACTGACCCCGTCTGCAATAACACAATGCTGACTTCTGGTGCAGCAATTTCTCCCCTCTTCTTCTAACAGTGACGCTGCTGATCATCATCTGCAGAAGCTAACAGACTGACTATGTGTAAGTACCACATACAGACCCACTTCAAAGATACTGAAATATCCACTTGACAATGAATAGTCATACTGATTTTTTTTGTGTTTATAGTACAGATGTAGATATCCTGCTAACAGTCAAGCTAGAAGGTTTTTAAAATGATTTAATATTAAGTGTAAACAAAGGTAAACACTGTATCTATTACATCAGATGTGGACAAAACAAACTAGTTGAGTTTTAAAGTTTAAATTTTAGCAAGCGCACTGTATATTTTGTTTTAACACTAGTTTTACTCACGCAGCCTGTTTGTGAATGAGGCTGTAGACGGCGTCCCACCACTCCCTCTGTCTGTCTGTGCTCAAGAGGCGAAGGAGGGGAAGAGGAAGGCAGCGAGGCTCAAAAAGCTGCTGTTGTTGCTGCTGGTTCACCCCACTGCTGATCTTCGCCATCTCCTGAAGCTGACAGTGGCTGCAGAACACCACACCGGACAAAAACACCTGCATGGAGTGAAACAGACAAAAAGTTACAATAAATAAAACTGAGCAGCAAGGTTGCCATTTATCAAGACAGTAAATTAATCATTTACATCTTGGTTTCTTAACCAGCTATTTTTTGCATATTATACAGTGCATTCACATACAAATTTCATGAATATATTTTCTTGTTTTTTCACACCTTCAAGTGCATTATTACATCCTGTCACGTGCATTTTTAACACTTTCAATGTGCTGGCAACTGGAGAGGCGAATAACTGTCTCTCAACCACATGATTCCACCTACCTCCAGGTCCAGCAGGCAGATGGACTCTGGTGCGTTGGTGTCCAGTTTGGAAGTTTCCAGAGTTAGCCTGGGAAAGAGCTGCTGCAGCCAGCTCCGCAGGGCCGGTCTCTGGGTGAGAAGGGTCCACTGTAGCCCCAGCCAGCTGAGATGTTGCAGGTCACCACTGTGCAGCAAGATGGATCCTAAGGAGGAAGAACGAAGTAATTATAATGTTGCTGTACTTAAAATGTTGCAGTTGTTGTGTTGTTTGTATGCAGAAAACTTAAAATTGTCAATTAAACAATAATTAATACAGGGGTACCCTAATAAAACAAGCCAATGCAAGTCTAACTGTTTAAATAGAAGTAGACTTGAATTAAAACAAACACTTAACAAAAAGTCACAACTGAACTAGACTAAAGGCTTCTTACCGGCATCCCATTTAGCCAGGTGAGAGAGCTCTGGCGCTATGGTGCTAAGGGAACGAATGTTATCATTGGCAATAAAGGAAGATTCAGTGGAGGCCTGTGGGCCAAACAGGAGTTCAAACAGAGAGTCCTGACCGCTGCGGTTTCCAAACACCTCCACAACCTACACACAGAAGATACAGAATGATTACCTCAGTTTCTAAACATATAAATTAAACATCAGTTTGTCTCAGATGTCCATGTCTGATACTGTATGACTGATCTGATGCAAACTAGTGATGTTGGTGTTAGACTGAAAACAAAGCAATTAAGTATCAGCAGGGTAAAATCCCTGTTTAACAAGTGATTCTACTCATGAAAAATTACGGTGATCTAGTTGATCTATTAAATTTCCTTTGAGTGGCAAAAAGTAATTTTCATTTCATGTTAAATGCTTTACCTTTTTAGCTAAAATATGTCCCAATTTCACTAAAATTGCTGTTTTGTGTGACATTTTAATGTGCATCATTTAGTTTTCTTTTTGGAAGCCACGGATCACGGTCAAAGTGAGGTGGTGTTGCTTTAAAATGGCCATAAACCTTAAACTCAACTGACTCAGACTACATGAACAGACCTCTCTGATCAGGCTGGACGGATCAGTGCTCAGATTAAGCAACATGTGGCCGGCCTGACTCTGTCGGTCATTGGCCAGCAGCTCCAGAAGCTGTGGGGCTGACTGGTCTCTTTTGGTCACTTTAGCCTTTGGTCTGGGGACCTAAAGGAAGCACAAACAAAACAATCTGTATTCAAAAGTTGTGTATGTCTAAGAAAATCACAGAATAAATACTCCATTAGTTGTTCTGTCAGGCTATAACATTTTGCTTCTACACCATCTTAAAGATAATCAGTATCGCCATAAGATCCAGGTTTTAGGGATTTGTTTTTGGCTGTGGTCACAGGTCAGTTTTCCTGTGGGGTTGCTGTGTCTGTACCTGGTAGGCCAGCAGGTAGCACAGTGCAGCCAGGTCAATGATGGCCCTCCAGGTCTGCTGGCGATCCTGAGCAAGCTTCAACAGCAGAGTAGCGGTATGCAGGTAGATGTGACCTCTCATCTCCACAAATACCTCACAAAAATCGTCCGCATGGCGACCAGCGATGCTGCTCAGCGTCTGCATAGCTTCATCGAAACTACACACAGACACAAACATTAATATACAGCACAGTTCCTTGCAGCTATTAAGACGCTTTAGTGGATAAATGGAAAGAAATGGTCACCAGGAAAAACACAATTTTAAACACTGAGCTTTGTAAAATGAACTATATTTACTTGAAATTTTTCTGATTTGTAATTCAATAAATGGCTTTTTTTTTTTTTTTTTTGGGTAAGACATCTCCTTTGATCAGGATATAAATCAAGGCCTCACCCAGCCCCCAAACTTAAGCTCTGCCTTTGGCTGAGACCGTTTTGTTAAAGGACATGCATAAGAACAGTGTAGGACCTAAACATGACCTACCCTCTGAGGGCATCGAGGCTGGGCTGCACGCTGCTCTCCGACAACGTGATTCTCAGAAGGCTGCAGTGAGCCAACAGCAGCTCCCTCTGGAGACGTCGACACATCTTCTCATTGCTAGAGACGCTGGGCTGATCTAGATAGTCCTGCAACGAAGTTGACCCATTTTTTTAATTATGATTTTACATTGAAGGAGTTATACTGAGATTATTTCATATATTCATACTAGTCCAACCCAATTAAATATACTGTACACTACTGCCCACGCTGACCTGCAGTGTGTTCAACACAACTTTGTACCACTCCAGACTGTTGCTCAGCAGGCCTCTTTTCTCAGCAGCCTGGCAATGCTTAACGGCTTCTTCCAGCCGCCCGTCCTGACAGAACAGCTGAACCAACTTTACGTTCACATGAGCGTCAGCTGGTCTTGCTGTCAGCTCAGCCTGGAGGAGATCGAACAAGCGGTTCCAGCCCTGCTGACCCTGCCGACTCAACAAACGCTCCTGCATGGAGAGGCAAAGACAAACCAAACAGAGTAAGTGTGGCATCCTTTCCCCCCTCTGAATAATATGCAGCGGTTTTTCCCTCCTTCATTAAAAATTACACTTAAATTTAAGTCATCAACAACTGGGTGAGGAGCATGATGGGCTGGGATCTACGCAGCTGTTACTTAAAGTAAAAATGAAGGTATAGACGATCTTAACCTTTGTTATACAGTACATAAGAGATTTTCAGAGGAAAATGAGCCTCACCTTGAGGTTGAAGACTGCAGGGTTTCCTGGCAGCATCTTGGCAGCTTTCTCCACCCAAAACTCTGCTCTGCTGTCACATTCCCCCTTACTGACCAGTAACTCAGCCACCTTCAGCACCAGGTCCCTCTGGGCTGGGTTCAAGTCCACAGACCGCTACAGCAACACAAAATAGTCCAGATACACTTTTGTCAGTTTTTAAGACTAATTAGATTATCTAAGACAAGAGGGTTATGTATGTTGTACTGACTGTCAATCCATCTGAGGAACATCTGTGAGTTTTGGATTAGTTACACCCAGTTGATTTCCAAGTTATTTTGTCATGCTGTTTTTTTTGTTCCTATTTCATAATAAAAACTTGACACTTCCTTTTTCTTTTCATAACATGCTAAAAAAAAAGAAAGAAATTATGCAGCATCTGGAGCTACTTTAAATAATACCACCACTGGGTGAGCATCTGGTCAGGAAAAAACAAACAAACAAGGTTTAAGAGGAAAACAGACTGTTTGTTTGACATTTGTTTTTTTTCTAAAGGACAAGTTCCTCTTACCTTGTAACATCCTACTGCCTTGTTGATGTCTCCCTCTCTCTCGTAGAGTTGTCCAAGGAATTTGTGTGCTTTGGGATCCCTCTCCTGGACTTTCAGATACTCTGATACATGTCTAAGAAAAACATAAAAACATGCAAAACTGCTGTTATGACGGAGATTTCTCGAGAAGCAATTATAACATCTTATTGTCAATAGGGAAGATCATGTGCTGACCTTTTTGCAAGCTCATATTCCTTTGCTTCAAAGTACAATTTAGCAAATAAAAATCCTTTGATTGGTTTCTGTGGAAAGAAGGAAAGTTGCATATCATTAATATAAACTTTTTTCAAATTCTTCCCTGTCATGTTAGCCCGCAGGTACAAGTATAACATAACTGAGAATAAAGTTTATTTTGCAAGATAAGTTAACAGGTAATATTACCACCTGACATGGCAAAAGTGGAGAAAATATTAGCCAACATTGTGATTTACTGTTAGCCTGTCATGCTCAGGAGAGACAGGAGCTGGTGTTGTTGACTTGTGCTGCACATACATGGTTTCCTCCTACTTAAAGATTCTCTTATCTTTGCACAACCACTGCAAACGGGAAACTTTAAAGAAAATACATATTTTTATGTTTTTGATTTTCTTTTTTTTTACTTCATGTTTAATTTGAAATTTTTGTTTTCTCACAATATGGGCATTCATTATGTTAGTCTTGCCATTCAGTCACCTAGACTTTTGTATCATTACATGAAGCACCACCATGGAAATACCGGGAGGCTGGGTCTTTGTGTTACTTACATTTGTGTAACTTGCTGACCCCTATTATTTAAAACAAAATGAACTAACATTAACTGATACGGGTAACGTTAACGTTACATTTTGACCCTTCTACAATAAAGCGTACGAATTAAAAATTGTTTGGCGCAACTGTAACGTTTCGATAGCGATGTTGACTGCCAGTAACTAACTGCGTTACTTTTTACAAATAATCTAGTTAAGCTAACGTTAACGTAAACAGCAGACATTTCTGAGCAAGGTTGAGCGTGCAGCTATTACCGTGACTTTAGCATGTTAACGTTAACGTTACCTATTCCGGTAACATGGGGAGGTGAAGCCACGTAGTTCCATGACGTTACGCATTAAAACTAGTACAAATTGTAGCAAGAGGAACTGGAAATAACGTTAGCTGTGTGAAGGCTACTAGCATGTCTACTTGGCTAGCACTGCAAACAACCTCCATGCCCCGCGTTTTCTAGGAGAGGAGGCGTCGTCATGCCGGTTAACGTTAGCTGGCTAGCTAGCGTTGGCGCCGCCAGCAAGGGGGGTTGCACAGACCATAAAATACAACCTAATTGAACGTCTGTTCAAGATATTTAAAAACTAATGTTACAGCTCATTTAATCCTGGTGTATGGGTTGTCTCCTCGTAACGGCTGGCTGACACATGTTGGTCTGACATGATGGAAGTATCAGTTAGCATGCTAACGTTAGCCGGGAACCACTTAACGTTCACCTACCTCTTTGAGTGAGGGAGAGGAACTCTGTACTGAGGAAACGTATCGATCCACTTCAGCTTTACTCCGCCGCATGGCTTTCAAAAATACTTCTCTCTACAATTGCTGACTATGATGAGTAGAACACCAGGAAATCACAAGATATGAAAACAGACATTGATAGAGGCTCAACTGACATGCCGTCGGTTAACTGGTAACTGCGCAGGTTCAGTTAGGCTGAATCAGACTCTTGACCAATAACAATCGAGCACGCAGTGACGCACTTTTAAGGGATTGGTGGCGACGGTTAGAGACTGAGCACTATGAACCCTGCTGGTGATGTATCACACGAACTGTTTTCATCATTGACAGTCAAAGCAATGTGTCTTTTTATGAGAACT